>QZGG01000116.1:0-257135 GCA_006409495.1 Sedum album
AGAATTCGTTACCTGTCTACTTTACAAAAGCGTCGCTGACATATGCAATATCCCAGATTGGACGATTGTTCAATCAAATCCATCTGCGACTGACATTCCATTCTCCTCACCCAAACCGCCTTGGTTTCCACCTCCGGTACCCGTAAAGACAGCTTCTTAATTTCCAAAGCCGCTGGTTAATATCCAATCCTGCTCAATCCCGTCAAGCCCCAAAACTTTCCGAGTCACGCAAGCTTACACAAACCCTACACCAATCAAAAACAAGAAACCTGCCGAATCCAGCTAAAACATCATCAAGCTCTCTACGACTTTCCACTAATCCCAACATACCCAACACTTCATTTGCTCAAAATCCTAAAAGCAATCAAAACACACAAGCCAGTACGTGACAATCACAACACCCTAAACTCAGTAACTTTGAGATAGTTTCTTAGAATCAACTCAAAAACGGAAATTGATGCAAACCCTTCAACCAAATCACTCCAGATAACCAACAAATACAATCAAACAGTTGACGAAACCTGTTAAAAACGAGTACTTCCGATTCTTTCCCTATTTTTTTCTTTCTAATATTTAAACTTTAAGGATTTATGTGGCGAAACATAAGTGACAGTGAAACGGATTAGATAAAAAATGCAAAAATATCGCGATTGTTTTGAAACAAACTTTGATTCTTTCCCGCATTTGCAAAGTAGATTTCCCTCATACATCAAACATTATCAAGGAATCTCCAGAATCCATTTTCATTGTGATTCAAAGATAATTTCTTAATACACATAGCTTCAGCTACAACAGACAGTTTTTATAACTGTTAACTTGAAACCTATCAATAACACAAACCACATAACTTACAAATCACAACTTTGAGCACCAATGTTCCGAACCACACTCGTAACAAATCCCAATTCAAGCGCAAGCACAGGGATTATCAGCAGCAACAATCACAACCCCATCATCCTCATCCCCACTCCTAAACATCCCAAATCCAACAGCAAGCCCAACCACAATCGCCAGAAACACACCCCAATTAAACGACATCACAGCAAGCATCAACATATACCCTATCGCCGCATTCACCCCAAACAAAACCGATCCACCGAACCTCAACGCACACTTCCCCTTTCCACATCTCCGAAGCTTCTTTAAAAGCGGACTGGTCAACGCGTTTGATGATGACGACATCAGTTTGAATCTGATGCGGCGGTCTTCAAGGTATTGGTAAAACACGGCGACGATGAAGCAGGCAGCTAAGGAGATGAGGTAGCTCGTCCATGAATCCGTACGCCATGAATCGAACAAGATCGTTACTTTCTTCCCCCAGTAGAACGCCATGTGCATCATCTTTCTTCACGTTTTCAACGAGTCTCTCTGTCTAGGGTTTCTTCTCAAGCTTTCGACACCATTCAAAATATCGAAAAATTTTTAGATTTGCCCTAGTCTGGCAAAAAATTTTCTCAAATGCCCTAGTTTTGAAAACTCTTTCTCAAATGCCCCACTTTTAATGAATCCGGTTTTGTCAAAACCGGATCCCTTAAAAAAACAAGATATCCGGGTATATCAGAACCGGAAATATTAAAAAATCATGAATCCGGTTTTCGTAACACCGGATAGTTAAAAAATGTAACTAACTCGGACCGGATCCATGTATTTTGTCCAGTCAGCAAATATAATTGTACAGTCAGCATTTTTTAATGATTCCGGTTTCATCAAAACCGGTATCATTCAAAAGAATCCGGTTCTATTGAAACCGGATTGATTTAAATGAAACCGGTTCCTTCATGACCGGATTGCTTCGAATTAAAACATAGGTTTCATTCTTCGCGCATCAACCTCCAGCCGCTCCAGCCGCCTCAGCCGTTCAGCCGTTCAGCCGTTCCGACGCTCTGCCGCCCTGCCGCCGTTGATCCCACGTCGTGCTTCCTAGTCTCCTTCGTGCTCCGGCCAAACCTCCGAAATGGGTGGAAGATTTGACGAAAATTATGAGGTTAGGGTTTAGTATTTTGGTCATGTATACATATGATTTTGTTTGAAATGTGTTGATTTTTGTTCTTGATTATGGATGTTGATAGATGTGTTAGAATTTAGGGTTATGATTTTGTTAGAATTTAGGGTTTTGTTTTTGTTAGAATTTAGGGTTTTGTTTTTGTTAGAATTTAGGGTTTTGAGTTAGGGATTTTGAATTTAGGGATTATGGATATTGATAGATTTATTAGAATTTGTAGTTTCGATTTTGTTAGAATTTAGGGTTTTGATTTGGGAATTTAGGATTTTAGGATTATGAATATTGATTGTTAGAATTAGGGTTTCGATTTTGTTAGATTTGTTAATTATGAATATGAATTGGGATTTTGATTTGGTTGTAAATTGTACATATTTGTAATTGAGTTTGATATTGTACTCTATGATTTAGATTACATTTTTAAGTTGCTAATTCTATTAGTTTGAATTGGTAATTATAAGATTTATATTGTGATATATGTTTAAGTAGTTTGTATTTTATAATTGTATATTGTGATATTAAAATGGATGTATGATTTTTTATTTAGATGGATTTGGATGAAATTGTGACTCCCGGACCAATTGATGACTCGGTTTTAAGTCAACAACGCACACATCGTACGCAAGAAGTGTGGAATAATCCGGTTAGTCCATTTTATTTTTGTAATTATTTATATGTATACGAATCTATTTATATTTGTTCATTGTGATCTTAATGTTATTTAATTTTTGGTATAGAAAGGAAAGACTCTAAGTTTGTTCATCGAAAGATGTGGACTATGGACCCCAGAATCGTGAGATATGTCGTTGAGGCCGGATTCTACACATGGACCAAAATTCAGAATGTAGAGATTGATTGGTCTCTACTTTGTGCATTGGTGGAACGGTGGAGACCGGAGACACATACTTTCCACTTGAGGGTTGGAGAGTGCACGATAACTCTACAGGATGTTGGATTGCTTACTGGTTTGCCTGTTGAGGGAGCAGTAGTGTCAGGAAAAGAGGATCATGATTGGGAGGCCATGTGCATACAGCTTTTAGGGGCTTATCCTGATACAGGTAGATCTCCTACTCTCGCTAAACGTAAGTGGTTTTGGGAAAACATGAGAGTGGTACCTGATGATGCGACAGAGGAAGTCGTACAGCGTTACGCTAGAGCATACATACTGTGCATGCTTGGTTCGTCATTGGTGCCGGATTTATGTGGGGATAGACTTTCTCTTCATTATTTACCCTTACTGGCGGATCTTGATAGTGTTAGATCATATTCGTGGGGTAGTGCTGTGCTTGCTTATCTATATAGACAGATGTGTAGTGCGGCACAGATGGGGCATAAGCAGATGGCTGGATGTTTACTCCTCCTACAGCTTTGGAGTTGGGAGAGGATGGCTATCGGTAGACCGATAGGTTTTGGAGGGATTCCAGAGTTTGAGCAACCTCACGTTGATCCTTTTATGAGAGGCGCATGGTCTTACACGTAAGTAGTTATTACTATATTGTTCATATTTATTTGTATATGTTTATTATTTTCTAATGAGTTGTTTATTTTGTGTAGAAAATGGAGTGGACCGAAATCGTATATAAATGTACCGCATGGGTCATTGGTTTTCTACCGTGATCAGCTTGATCAGATGAGTGAATCTGATTTTATTTGGGTACCTTACGATGCAAATTTATTCCATTTATTAAATCCAATGTGTTTGACGGGGCAAGGATCTTGGTTATCAGAGGTTCCACTACTGTGCTTTAACATAGTGGAATGGTATCATCCATCTAGAGTTCTGCGCCAGTTTGACATATTTCAAGATGTTCCGATGTTAGAGGACTCTCAGAACCGAGACACGGTTTACAAAGAAAGCGGCGCGTAGATTGGACGATAGAGTTGCGGACTACATGATATGGGATGATCGTGCTAACCGTAGAGTGGTAGATGGACCACAGATTGATCCGTCCCACACTCCAGATTACCGCAGATGGTACCGTACCACCACGCGCAGATTTGTGCAGCCCAGATGGATGACACCCAGACTTATCGTCCCACTGCACCCGTCCTTCATAGCGTGGTAAGATCATGTATTTTATGTGTTTTATGTTTTTATGTGTTTTAATATTGTAATGACACTTTAAATTGTTATATGTTTTTGTTGTAGGTACGCACTCTTGTGCATAATGCACGTACGCTGCAAATATGTTTTTTAGGGTAACCGATGAGCAGTCTAGGATGGATGCTCATAGCATTTTTCATGCATCAGTTGAGGAATTGGGGAGATTGGGAGAATTGGATGCGGTTGGAATTGATCCAACAATTATTTCTTTAGACGTTGGTAAGTTAAAAAATTATTATTTTACTTTCATTCAACAATGTATTTAACGCTACAATATAAATGCAGGTGCCAGTACCCAGTATGGGGATGGGGATGGGGATGGGGATGACGATGAGACAAACCTAGCATCACAGTCGCAGCCTGCTGGACATGATATTGCTGGTCCATCGGAGCCCATGGAAGGACGACCACATCGTGAGAAGAGACCTCCTAGAAGATATTCGTTGTCCTCATTTATTCGTCGTTGATATATACTTGAACGTTATGCAAATATGTTTTATTTCATGTTTTATTTCATCTTCAATTTTTATTTAGTACTGCAAATTTATTTAAACATCATACATTATTATTAAACATCATACATTCTTATTTATTATTACATATCAATCGGTGGTACTTCGAGTAGGACAAGCCCTCCTGTTGTGACCAACAGCATGGCACAAACCACATCGCCTACCACCACTGCTAGATTGTCCCATATCCATCTCGTTGTGACGACGCCTGGATGGATTTCTTCCCACCTTATTCCGTTTAAATGCCTGATTTGGAATGTGAGGCATTCCTTCGTAAGGCCTCCATCGCGACTCATCCTCAATAACATTGAAAGTATGCGACCATGTGGCATGGAATGCTTCCAATCTGTAAAAAGGATCAACAAACTGGGCGTATGGCAAACTTTCAGTTCTGCAAACCGCCAAAACGTGACTGCAAGGATAATGAAATATACTCCACTTGCCACATGTACATGTCCTTTCTTCAAGGTTGACAGTATGTCGCGTGTGTTTTCGGACCGTCCTTACTTCATAGACTCCTTTGTTTGGATCAAACACTTGAACGTTATGGTAGTGTGCTTTCTCTCTAAGTTGCCTCAGTTGAAGATCTATCTTCGGTGGGAACGGTGATGCGCTGTTGACATACATTCCACGCCATTTGCAGAAGTAGTAGTTGCACTGTTGGAATGTAAATTGTACAAGGGCACATACCGGTAGATCTCTACCCCCCTTCAAGATGTTGTTGAAACATTCACTAGAATTTGTTGTCATAGATCCCCATCTCCTCCCACCAATATCATATGACATTGTCCACTTATCCCATGGAATTTCTTGTAGCCAATTAATCACCGCAGGCTTCTCTTTCAGAAGGTTAATCAAATCATGAAATTCTCGCTCAAATTTACGACATTGCCTCTGATGAGCTACGTGACCCATCTTTTTCTTCAGAGTTGGATCTTTTACCTTCACGTTGAAGTTGCTTTGCAGATGTCTAATACATACACGGTGATAAGCATTTGGTTCCGCCCACTCCGGTTCTTGCATTGCACGGAGAATGCCCATGTGCCTATCCGAGATTATGCATAATTCACTTCTATTTGTCACACCCTCCCGAATGCACCGCATAAACCAACTCCAACTAGAATTGTTTTCACTTTCAACTATGGCAAACGCAATTGGAAGTAAATGGTTGTTTGCGTCTAGTGCAACAGCGACAAGTAACTTTCCATCATACTTTCCGTACAAGTGTGTACCGTCGATAGACAATACAGGCCTGCAATGCTTGAACGCTTCAATACAAGGGCCAAATGACCAAAACACTCGATTAATTATCATGGCAGAATTATCATCGGGTCCTGTCCTTGTGCGATGCCATCTTAATAAATGTGCCCGGATTTGAGTCTTGCAAAGCCTGCATATAACTAGGAAGCTTCTGAAAGGACACGTCCCAGTCTCCAAACAAATTAATCAGCGCTTGTTGTCTTGCCTGCCAAGCCATAAGGGTATCTAATCTCTAACCCGTAATCCTTGAATATTCGAGCTTTAATTTCAGCGGGTGATAGTCGTAACCTCTCACTTATCACTTGACCAATGTCCATTGCAATGAAATGTCTGGTCAAATGGACATTTGATTTGGGTATGAAGTCAGCATTGCATGTATGGTCACCTCTATACTTCCTCACTTCCCAGTATGATGCATTTTTCCTTTTTTATAATTCTAATACCCAAGGGCAACTATCCTCTCCATATCGACAGTGAAGTACCAATATGTGCGTGTCCGACTCTTTCGTGTGATACTCGACACGATGCAGTATTGAATACTTTTGGACTGCGTAGATTGCATCGGCTTTTCTAGAAAATGTTGTCCCAATCCCAATAGATCCAAATTGTCCAAAGTTGGAGCCCAAAAACTCATCAGTTGGTTCGTTCGCATCCCATGCCGAAATATCACTAAATGCTGGAATATCGAATACATGTTCTGGTTCGGGAACATATTCGACACCCTCATTGTCAAGTTCATCAAGATATTCCATCTCATCTCGGTTGTATTCATCTACAACACTCATATCAAGTGTGTCTAGCGTTGTCATAGCCATCGAGTCAGAATCAAAATCTGCCATCTCTGTATAAAATAAAACATACATGTTAATAAATAAAATAAATACACAAAAAATATAAATAAAATTTTTTCAAAAAATAACTTACTATAATACTGGAGAATTTCGGATGAAAAGTGTTTTCGGATGAAGAAGTGTTTTTTTTTCTATTGATGAAGAAGTGTTGGATGATGAGTAAATGGAAAACGGGTATTATTTATAACAAAACCAATCCGGTTTTCCCAGGACCGGAATCATAAACAATCCGGTTCCATTGAACCCGGAATCTGCAGACCTTTTTCAGTGCTGTCAGGCTTTTGTTCAATTATTCGTGCATTATTTCTGCACAATCCGGTTTTGGTAAACCCGGATTCAGACTGCATGGAATTAATTCCTGTCTGCATGGAACCGGTTTCAGAGAATTTCAATTATTTCTGAGCAATCCGGTCTTGGGAAAACCGGATTGAACATAAATAATGCATGCATGCATTATTGCTGGACCCTCTTTCATCGCCAAAAATACCGGTTTTACGAAGACCGGATTCAATTTTATATTTCCGGTTTCAGCAGAACCGGATTCTACTTTTTTGGCTGACTGGGCAACCTCGTCAGCTCCACGTAGGATTTTATGGGGAATTAATATATGTGGAGTAAGAATCCGGTTTCATCAAAACCGGATAGTTGGATTTCACAACTATCCGTTCTACTGAAAACCGGATTTGTCATTTTTATTTATTTCCGGGTTTGGTAGAACCGGATATGTCAATTTTTTCAGGATTCCGGTTTTGTCAAAACCGAAATCATTAAAACTAGGGCATTCGAGAAACGAATTTCAAAACTGGGGCATTTGGGAAAGTTTTTTGCCAGACTAGGGCAAATCTAAAAATTTTTCAATATCGCGATCGGCTTTCTGGTGGAGTTGGCATCTCAGGTAGGATAACTTTCAAGAATTATGGTTACATCCCTTAAGTTTGAAAAGTTACCTTAATAAGACTGTTTTTGTTTTTGTTTAGTTATACACCCTTTAAGTTCTAATTGTCTAAACAAGTTAGCTCTAATGAAATCCGATGCATCAAGAACATTTGATGTCCAACTAATGCCAAGTTTAATCAAGAACATTTGATATCAAAAATTATGAACTGATGTCCAACTGTTGCTTATCCAAGAAAGAAGCTCCAAGCCATATGCGCAGCTCAAGTGTATAATTCTCTTAAAGTCTTATCCATTTGTGCCTTCCCCATCTTTCATATCCACGTAATCCTCGGCCAAGTGTGTCTGGCTTATCCATTTAATACATGGATGTCACTTTTTGATGTACACTAGACATCGACTTCAAACATTATTACAAAAATGTCCCTGCTATTTCACTATCAAAATCAATCCTTACAAATACAAGAAAGCGTCTCATATATGCAAATCATCATAAGACAATGGTTATGCATGAGTTTATGTATCTGAGATATTTATCTAATGATCGATCAATCGATACGATTAGAGCTCCATCCATTTTCGAAAGGGAATTTGTGTACGATAATTTTGAAAAGTAATAAGCCCCATGAATCCACACTAAATATCTCCGCAACAATCATCGTAAATCAAACACCAAGTTGATAGTCTGTTGGTTGAAACACTTCAATAATGTAATTATTAAAAAATCCGATACGCTCCTATTTTATATTTACCAAAATACCCATTCGTCTCAAATAAATTAAGCCATAATTCAGGGGGGCATAATCGGAAATCCGTTGCAAAGGTCTTTACAAAAAGCGAAAGGGAGCATAACGTCCACAACAAGAAAATAAGAAAAAAAATCAGAGTATTGAAATATCTTTCAAGTTCCTCCCTTTTCGTGAAACTAATCTCTCGTTTTCCAATGGCGACTCTGAGCCTTGACCCGATCGCGCACCGGAATCGCAGAGATTCAAAGGCGTTTCGAGCAAGGAAGCAGCAGCCAGCGAGTTTTTTGAATTTCGGGAAATGGAATCGGCGGCGGTTTTGTAATGGCGGGAGCTTCTGTAACCCTAGGCAGCATGCAGTTGCTAGCTCAAGTAGTGGAGCGGCGGTGGTGGAGAGTGATGAAATTGTTGATGTGTGTTTCAAGGAGATTTATCCACTTCGCCGAATTGAAACGGTCCGTTGCTTAAATCATTAATTTGTGTTTGGATTTCGATTGCGTTAATTTACACTGAGAGATGTGAAGAGATTATTTTTGATAGGATTCTGATAATTGTTTGGACGACTGGCCCTGAAATTGATTAGTTCATAATTTTCTGTATAATTGTTGAACTAATTGGAATGAGAAGATGTGCATGTTGAAATTTGAGCAAAGATACTTTAATTGGAGGTCAGGAAAGATTTTTCTTGTGATTGAATTTTTTATTCATTGTTAGGTGGAGGGGAAGATATTTATAAAGCTGGATAGCGGCAAGGGTGAAGGGATGCGGCAGCTAACCGTGGGGTGCAATCTTCCAGGAAAGTGGATTCTTCATTGGGGAGTGAATTATGTTGAGGATGTTGGCAGGTTTGTTTGATAATATGTAAACTACAGCTTCCTTAATGTTAAAAAATGGATATATAGATTTGGAAGCAGGGAGTGGGCTGTCTTTGTTTCAGATAGTATATGTAGTTTTTATTGCAATATGCGTCACAATTGAAGCTTTAATTTTGAAACTCCACATCTGAATTTCAGTGAATGGGATCAGCCTCCTGTTGAAATGAGACCTCCGAAGTCGACAGCCATTAAGGTCAGAGCTATAGTTTATGCCTTCTCTATGCGTGATCCATATCCACTTTTTTAATAGTCTGATAATGTGCTGATGTTGCATATTATTGAGTTGTGTGTAGGACTATGCAGTAGAGACACCCTTGAAGAAATTAGCTTCAGCAAAAAAGAAGATCCCCTATACGAGTTGACAATCAATGTTAATCCTAACAAGGGAATTTCAGCTATAAACTTCGTACTTAAGGTTATATGTTACATCATTTGAAATCTGTTGAACTTATATCTTCCTTTTCCACAGTTGATTGATTTCAATGAATTGATGTTGGTGGACATGGATGATAGGATGACGAAACTGGTACTTGGTATCAACACAGAGGTAGAGATTTTAAGGTTCCACTCATTGCCTCTACACATGAAGGGAGCAATGTTGTAGAAGATAGCAGTGGCTTTGATATATGGGCAGGTTGCATACATTGCCCCATGATGTATTTTCCCCTCTTTGAATATTCCTTTGAAAACCTTACTGCGTCTCCATTATCTATTTTCCAATTGAAAACTAGTTTCATTTTGTAATAATTTTTGTCTGCGAAGTGTACTCAATGTTTATCATCATTGTTATTCTGATAACCAGGGACACTGGGACAGTTATCCAATATACTTCAAAATAAAGAAGGAATTGATTCAAGAAATGGAGGCAGTCAATCTGTAGATCCTAATTGGCAAGTTAGGCAACTTGAAGGATTCTATGAAGAACATTCTATAGTTAAGGAATCATTTACTGATAACTCACTTATTGTATCAGTGCGGAAATGTCCTGAGACATTCAAACAGCTACTACAGTTAGAAACTGATTTAACCGGAAATGTTGTTGTTCACTGGGGAGTCTGCAGAGATGGCTCAAGAAACTGGGAATTACCAGTTGGTCCTTATCCTTCAAATACAACTGAATTCAAGAAAAAGGCTTTGCGTACCCTCTTGCAGGTCAACAGAATTAAACTAACATTGCATGCAGTTTTTTGATTTGTTGACTTCAAATACTATTGTTCCTGCCCCTGGGTCTAACAGAGTACAATAAAACTCTGTGTCTTGTTCTGCAGCCAAAAGAAAGAAGAATCGGAAGCTCGGGGTTGTTCACTCTAAATGCTGATGTGAGTGGTTTCATTTTTGTACTAAAGCTAAATGAGAACATATGGTTCAGGAATATGGGAGATGATTTTTATATCCCTTTAACGGGTTCTGGTACTAAACCTCTTCAAGTCGATGTGGATGTGTCAGAAAGAAAGAATGATACATCTTCTGAGGCATCTGTGCCGGAATCGGCACCCTTCTCAGATGGAATCATAAACGAGATAAGGAGCCTGGTTACTGATATTGCCTCTGAGAAGAGCCGACAGACAAAAACTAAAGAGGCGCAAGAGAGCATTCTTCTGGAAATCGAAAAATTGGCTGCTGAAGCGTACAGCATATTTAGGACTTCCACCTCTACATTAGTGGAGGAAGATGTTGTTTTAGAGTCTAAGACAGAGAAAGTAGCAAAAATATGCTCTGGTACCGGGACAGGATATGAAATAGTCTGTCAAGGTTTCAACTGGGAATCTCACAAGTCTGGAAAATGGTATTTGCAGCTCAAACAAAAAGCTGCAGAGTTATCGTCACTAGGTTTTACTGTGATGTGGCTGCCTCCACCTACAGAGTCAGTGTCACCTGAAGGATACATGCCTAAAGATCTATACAATTTGAACTCCAGGTAACTTTGTCGACTTTCTTATGGAACACTTGACCATCCTGCTGTTACTCTGTACTGATAAATTTAGGCTTGATATAGAGGGGATGCATATACATGGAAAGACTATTTGTGAAGTTCTTTTTATTTCCAACTTCTCTTATTTGTTCATTATCTGAAATTACGTGTTGAATTTTTATGGCGACTCCATTAAAGATTATACTTCTTTGAAAATTTTGGCAGATATGGAACTATTGATGAGCTCAAAGATCTTGTGAATAGATTGCATGAAGTTGGTATAAAGGTACTTGGAGACGCTGTATTAAATCACCGATGTGCACATTTCAAAAACAAAAATGGTGTCTGGAATATTTTTGGTGGTCGCTTGAACTGGGATGATCGCGCGGTTGTTGCTGACGATCCACATTTTCAGGTATAATACATTAATCTAATTGTTTTCTTTTAGTAGCTCAAGTTTTTTTCTTCTTCTCGGTATCAAATCATCATAACTACGGTTTCAGAAATTCTCCTGTTGTTACTTGTTAGTCTCTAATTTAAGCTGTTTTTGATTCTGGGTTTGACATTTATTGCAGCCTATCATTTGGTAATTGTTTCAATGACCAGTAATTATTAAAATAAAGCTGATATAATGCAGTAGGCAGTACCGTTATCATACTTAATATTGGAGTCCTGGCATTAGTAAATTGATAAGAAGACTGCTAAGGTTCGAAAAATTGCATATATAACCTAGTACTGTAAATCTTAAATAAATGTGTGCAGGGAAGAGGGAACAAAAGCAGTGGGGACTGTTTTCATGCTGCTCCCAATATTGACCATTCACAAGATTTTGTGAGAAATGATATCAAGGAGTGGTTGTGCTGGTTGAGGTGATTTGCCTTCACTTATTTACATTATCCTGTTATCAATATTTTGCTTCATAAACTCAGTGTGATCCTACTTCCGCAGCCCTAGTTTATCTTATGTAATGTCACAATAGCAATACACCCTTGTAATTTATTCCTTCTAGGAAAGAGATAGGTTATGACGGATGGAGGCTTGATTTTGTAAGAGGATTTTGGGGAGGCTATGTTAAAGACTATATGGATTCAAGCGAGCCTTATTTTGCTGTTGGGGAATATTGGGATTCCCTAAGTTATACGTACGGCGAAATGGACCACAATCAAGATGCCCATAGGCAGAGAATAGTTGATTGGATAAATGCCACTGGTGGAACTGCTGGAGCATTTGATGTTACCACAAAAGGAATTCTTCATGCGGTGCGTATTCTTTAACTGTCATTTAAAATCTTGTATACTTTGTTAAATTTCTGTAACCTCTCGGTCCACCTCAAATCACTGCTTTTGAACAGCCATTGACTGAAACAGAAGCCTTTACTTGAAGTGTTTCCTTTATACAGGCCTTAGAAAAATGTGAATACTGGAGATTATGTGACGAGAAGGGTAAGCCTCCAGGAGTTTTGGGTTGGTGGCCATCGCGTGCTGTTACCTTTATAGAGAATCATGACACTGGGTCAACTCAGGTTTGGGACATGTTTTTTCATACTGATGTTTTATTCAGTTTTCTAATTATGAGGAATGATCAACTTATAAAAGAAATGTGCTGGAATGCGTTATTGGTTTGTCAATGCAAAACTATTTTTTGACAACACTAGTTTTCTTCGTCTAGATTACTATGACAGGGCATACCCAAAAATAATTTTGAATACGGCCAGTATGAAATTAGTCATACATAGAAGTGAAAATACATCACCGCTGTTCTTAAAAAGTTTTCAATTTTATAAGCACTCCATTTTCCCGTTGCTGATGGTAGCTAAAACTTGTCACTCTCGGTAGCTTTCTGATTTTCAATATTTGAGGGGTAAAAATATAAAATAAGTTTAATTCAATTGACTAGATCTAGGTAACCCATGGCCCTGACATTGGTTTATCTTTTACAAGGGTCACTGGAGATTTCCAGGAGGAAAGGAAATGCAAGGATATGCGTACATTCTGACTCACCCAGGCACACCAGCAGTTTTTTATGACCATATATTTTCTCATTATCAGTCGGAGATTGGGAAACTAATATCTCTCAGGAACAAGAAGAAAATACACTGCCGGAGTACAGTAAGTACAAAATCCCTATCTTGCTTCTCTTTGATTCGATTGTCCGAACTCGGACCACACCTGGTCAGAACTGAATATTTGAGAGTAAAACATGGCTAAAAGCAAGTGCATTGATAAAGCTGAAGGTTTTTAGCAGGGGTAATAACTATCAAAGAGCTTAAATGGGATCGGTGGCTCTGTTTTTTCAGTAATATATATAATTTAACTTTAGCTGATATATTAGTTAAATGCTCTGGTCAAGGTTAACTAGGTGTGTGTATTTCATCGTTGCTTCAATTCCTAATCATTTCATATTGCAGGTAAAAATCACGAAGTCAGAAAGAGATGTTTATGCTGCCATCATTGATGAAAAAGTAGCAATGAAGATTGGACCTGGACACTATGAACCACCAAATGGACCCCAAAAATGGTCTTTATCAATGGAAGGAAAAGACTACAAAGTTTGGGAAACTTCTTAGTAAATACCAGCAAAGTCCATCCTCTACCTGTAATATTGTACAGTGTCACAGTGCTACCACGCATGATATCCTACAATGTTAACAAGAGCTGAACCCTCGTTTTACACTGAAGCTGATGTGTAACAGAATGCCTCTACCTCCATTCAGCTGGCATCTAGAAAGCTACAGGAGATGGTTTCTGGCACATCCCTGTGATGTGTATTGTTGTAGCCATTCAAAACGACTCCCATTGTAACTTGGGCATCCCTCCATGCATATTGTACCAGCTCAATCCATCAATATAAACATATTTCAGTATCAATAGTAAAGAGATCACCATATTAGAAGCTACCTTGCCATAGTAACTCGTCAAGTAGCACCAGGAGTTCCCCCAAACACTTGTAGCTTACAAGCTATCAAACATGATGACCCTCCATTTTAAGAGCATCATGCGGAAGCAAGTCCCAATGAAGTGTCTTAGGGAACTCTAGGGGCCACCTGACTTGATGATTTGAAATCTTCAGTGTCACCGGTGTCTGAAGTCAGCATTCGCCTAAGAGCTCAAGACTCGATGCTTTGAAATCTTCAGTGCCACTGGTGTCAATTTATAAGAGTACAACATGCTAGACTAGAGTTGCCAGTGATTGTGACCCTTTTGTTGGCTGCATGCTTAAAAGTTAAAATGCAGTATGGTAACATCTGGTCAACTGATTGCAGAATGCAGGGGCTAGTGAGGTTGCAGGGATTGAATGTGGCCTGATTTGTGGAAGGTATTACAATAACCGAGAATCATATAATTTGGATCAGTGGGCATGCAATATTCTTCCACCTCTTCTATATAAATATAAAATATTTCAAAGCATTTCCTGTCACCAAGCTTTTACATTTCTGGAAAAACATTCCTCATTTGAGAACAAGTTCACATACACAATTCGTACAAAACCATATTTCAAGTGAAGCATAACTGCATAGGACTCTTATGGAGTGGCCCAGATTATGATACTCGAATCCTGCAGTCATAGCTTCATCAGGAACAAAATCTGTAAGCAGCATAACAAAGTGGCCACTTGGCCATGGCCTCTCAGCATACTGTTCCTCCTTGCATCTACCCCTACCCATGTCCAGGTTCACAACCTCATCTCCTACACTATCTTGTCTCTTAGAATTATTTTCGTAGCAACCTCATCTCCTACACTATCTTGTCTCTTAGAATTATTTTCGTAGTGCCACAACTTTCATGGTGCGTCCACTTTGAAGGAATGGAATGCATTTCGTGGGAATGGAATGATGAATTTGGACATAGTTTCATTTTAGATTCATCATTTCATTCCATTCCAAATGATTCCATTCCGGCAAAGTGGACGCACCATCAGAGTTCAGATAACTTTCAGAAATGGAATTTAAAGACATACCATAAGCTAACATGAGGATTTCTTCTGAACACTTCAATGGCAAAGTACCATAAAAGGTATACAGAAAAATGCATTATGAAATAATGATACAACAGACGGGGAGCTCGGAGGAAATCTCAGCGGCGGAGTACCATCAATGCCCTATGGAATAATGATACAACAGATCCGGGTGACAAGCCATTGCTCCCTAATATCTGTGTAGGGTACATACAGTAAACAATAAGGTTGTACATGTGCATGGGTATTATGCAATCCAGAACCATCCATGAATTCAATAGACTTGTGGAGGCTGAGAAGGTAATGATGATGATTAGCCATTGGGGGTCAGGATCATTGGAGGCCTAAGTCGCTTTGGGGAAGCAATGGGTGTTAAATTTAGAGGAGATCGAATTGGCCTTGGAGATTTCATGGCTGAATTGAGGGCTTTGCCAGGGTTGGAGTGTTTAGTTGAGTGTTTGGATGCTGAAACCTGCTCCAGGGTGGCTAACACTGTTGTCATCGTAGGCCTTAGTTTAGCATCAGTCCTTAAGCATACCATGGCAAGAGTTGAGACTGCGTGAGCTCTTTTTTGGGGGTACTGACCCTTTAGCTTAGCATCCATGATCTTGAATAATTTCTTTCTGTCCCCAAGATGCGGCTTTGCCCATTCTGCCAAATTCTGCTGTACACCTTCCCTGGACGGGTCGAGAGCCCGACGACCAGAGAGCAATTCTACCAAGAACACCCCAAAACCATAAACATCACACTTTGCGGTTAGCCTACCTGCCAAACAATACAACCGATATACATCAAGAAATATGACTAGACAAGCTCCTTTCACTTGTTTACGAGCTATAAAAGATACCACTTTGCTAATACTTTCCAAAATTCAATACCTGTAGCAATGTATTCCGGTGCTGCATAACCTTGGGTGCCCACGGCCTGCGTTGACACATGAGTCTTATCCCCTGTCGGACCTGCCTTTGCTAAGCCGAAATCAGAAAGCTTTGCATCAAATTCCTGCAATTCAAAGGCACATTAATATTACACACACTGTATCACTGGCACATTGCAAAAGAAAAAAGGAAATTATGCTTACTGCATTTAGCAGAATATTGGAAGCTTTAAAATCCCTGAATATAATATCTGAATCGTGCAGGAATGAGAGTCCTCTTGCAGCACCTACGGCCACTTTCATCCTTAACGCCCACGATAATGTCTCTGGCCCCCCTGCCAAATATATATTTTATGAGTTCTGGTAACCTTTTGGTTTTAGGAAATCACGTAGTAAAGCTCTGATATTGATCATCATTAACCGATTATTTATCAGAAGATGAATATACCCAAAATAAATGTTACTAGTGGAAAGTAAAACTTACTCCTGAAAAGATGGCTCTCCACGCTTCCTTTAGGAAGGAATTCGTAAACCAGGAGACGGTTCACGTTCTCTGAGCAATACCCAATAAGCTTAACAAGGTTCGGATGATCCAGTCGGCCAAGGTAGTCCACTTCAGTCTGTAATTATTAAACACACCATATGTAAACACAATAATCAAAACGCTACAGAAATGTAAATATCTAGAAAGATTGAGAAACAATACCAGCCATTCCTTGTGCCCTTGGAATCCTTCAGGTTTAAGCTTCTTAACAGCAACAATAATTCCAGACCCCGGCTTTGTGGCCGTAAGTGTAAGCTCATCAAGCCATCCTTTGTAAACTAATCCAAATCCACCTTCCCCAAGGAGATAATCCGAGCGGAAGTTCCTAGTGGCATTCCTGAGGTCATTAAATTTGAAAGGTTTCAAGTTAGGGCATGACAGTATTTCCCACTCGGATCTCGGGGAAGGATTTGTTTCATAGCTCCTTTCGCTGAATAAATTAGAAGTAACCACCAAACTGGAAGGAACTGTAGCCTGACTGTTACTAGTAGAGAACTTCGACGCCCCTTCAAATCACAACCAAAACTAATTATTTGGAGCCATATATGAAACGTTGGTAGCTTTGACATGAACTTCATATAAATCTCAAATAAAAAACCAGGTAAAAATGACACTATGAAGACGGTAGTAAGCCAATCACGAACAAGTAACAAACACTCGCATGTAAACTATCTGACCTTATTCCAAACCACATGTCACCAAATTATTTCGACCAAGTCTAACTAATCCATTGGATAAGGTACCATCAATTTCAACACAAAAACTGAACTTGTTCAATCCTCATACCATAAACAACTCAAATCGTCATCTTTTGATCTAATCTAAGTATCACACGCAATTGGCAATTTCTAAATTCTAACACAAACATTTCCATATTAGGGAACTAAGAGCACATGTAGATGTAGAGATCCAAATTCCCAAAAACCAATACAACAATCCATTATCTAACGAAGTAGGAAAAATTTTGAACCGTCTAGAGACCTACAAAAACAAAAAAGCACAAAGATTTAAGCAAGAGCTGAGGTAAATTACCAGCAGTGGGGTTTGGTTGCATCAACTCTACCAGAAGAACGAAAGCAATTCCCCATAGCACACGCCTCAACACAAAGCAACACTAACCGATCTCACTGCTTGTAACTCACTCAATCGATCGAACCACAACTCAAAACCAAAAACCCATTTCAATAACAAACCCAAAACCCTAATTCAGCAGCTCAATTTGGTAAAGCGATGAAAAGTGAGGAGAGACGACTTAAAAGAAAGTCTTTTATAGTTAATTTTTTTAAAGGAAGTTACATGGAAATTGAGGAGAAATAGGAATGGGATATGAAAAAAGGGGAGTTGAGTAATGTGGCGTTTTCGCTATCTTCGGCTGCTGTTGCTGATTCGTGCGATGATTTGGCATCGGCGATCGGCCTCTTCTTCGTCGGACAGTGACTATGTTCATACGTGTAGTTATGCGCGTGGAAATCTCAACAGCGCGTGGGGGTAGTTTAAACTTTAATAAATTAAAAATGAGGACTTCAAGTCGTCTCTAATTCACTTTCGGACTTCAATGTTTTCAGTTGACATTTCGTCATTTATTATTGTCTCCGTTCATGCATGCCATTTATTTATTGACTTATGATAAGAGGAAAAAGAGCAAGAGAGACTTTTTAGTTTCGTAGGATAGTAAGATATCATCTCAATCGTTAATTTCTAATTATTCAATTATTATTATTGATAATCATCATTTCTCAACTGTCTGTGTCTTTTGCATATCAACTGTCGGATTAACCAAAAGCAACGGTGGGGATTATGTTCTCCTGTCTTACCAAACTTATACGTCCCTCTCGAATCTAATCTATGATCAGAAATACTGATTTATATTATACTCATCCATATTTGATATTTCTAATTTCGATTCTTTGATGACATACGTTTATATGTATAATAATAGGATAAAATTTGATTGTGAAACAGAATGACATTACGTGAATTGTTGATTTTTAATCGTGCAATGATTGATGTTGATAACCGTCATTCTAAACCACTCTTTTATTTTTCTAATCTAAAATTTATTTAATCTCAATTATTAGATTAATCAAAATATACGGTTGAAATATTAACGTATGTATATTTTACAAAATTTAAATGTTCATCAACCTAAAGATACTAACTCATAATAATATACATATCTGTTTGTCAAAAACATCAAATTTCTCAGAATTTAATGTAATAAAAAGTATATAATGTGTGTTTTAAATTAAAATATTTAGAAAATATGGGTGAGATACATGGGTCTACAGTACACCACATTGTGACAGTCAAATAATGAAAAACATTAGTGATTCCCGATGACCTCGTGCAAATGGGAAAACATGGGTGATCTCCGAACTGAAACATGAAAGTTGAAACTTGTCACTGAACTTGATTACTGTGTTTCCTTCCATGCTAAGACATGTCTTTAGGTCATCGAATATTTTCAAGTCCTACGTTTATATTTAATGAATGCAATTTACATCACTGGTGGGTCATTTGACACTGAATGACTTGTTGCTTAGCTGACAATTTCTTGGAAATTGACTCAACTCTATCAATGGACATTTACGGGCTCTCTTTTATTTGGTCAATTTTAGAAAGTCAAAAGTCACTGTAAAATGCAATCAAAATGTCCCAAAAACTTAGTCGATGCATTAAAAGAAAATACTCAACACAAAATTTGAAAGAAAAAAAAGCATACGATATTGATCAAAGTAACATAACTGGGAGTAGTGTACAACAGAGAAAATTCAAAAACATAGGAGAAACGACAACGTTTCAACAGACACACTAAGGTCTCTCACATGCACATGCACATGCACATGCACATGCACATGCACATGCACGTACATGGCGCCCTTGGTTTATTCAGATTACGAAAACAACAAAAGTAGTAAAAAACCACTTGTAGTGAAGTTGGTTCTTCTTCAGTCTTCACTTACTTAGCCCTGATCTCAATCCCTGCAACAACAAGACCACTTTTCCAATGATTGGAAGCGGTTTGTTCGTAGTGAATCTCCAGTTCACCATCATCCCCTTTCACGTAATACTCACCCATTTCGACCTCCAACCATCCATCATACCTCATCACTGGATGTGGACCATTACCTTCATTAACTACCATAACACTTTTAGTCACTTTTTCTCCTCCAACAATGCCAACAGATGTCTCCACTGGAGGCTGATTGATACCCTTGTGGCCACTTTTTAGTTTGTAAACTAAGTATGCTCCGTATTTTTTGTTTGGAGCGAACAGGGAGGTTTTAACCTTGCCAGTAAATGCAAGCCAGCAGACATCGAGAAGCTCCGCCACAACGTATCTGCAATCAGGCATTTTGTACTAGGTCAGAAAACAACTTACAAAATAAATATCACATACTCAAACAATGCATATGGAGGGTAGAAAGAACTTGACATTGATTCGGGGACGGACTTCCATGCCCAATACTGAGGACTATCGCCCCATACGATGTTGAGTTCTTTTGCAGGAATCATGTGAGCTCTTGTCATATTATCTGTGGTTTGATTTTTGTAATGTTTCAGAATGTGACTTAATGAACCCAAGAAGTTGTGTATTTATACATGCAAAAATGATCCAAATGGCAAGACTAAACAGCTAATTCTGCTATTAAAAATGACTTACATAGTTGACGACTGGCATACATACAAATCAAACTATTATGCCTAATGCCTCGTGTCCATTTCTTCAGTTCATATATTATGTACCAATTCCACCTAAAACCCTAATTTAACCACGTCTCATCCACACCCCAGCCATAATTTAACCCTAATGTCAGAAGTACAAGGTTGTTAATTGTTATAGCTCGAAAATAATACAAACTTTGATATAAGGTTATTTTAGGTATTCATTTATTAGACATAATTTAACCATGTCTCATCCACATCCAAGCCCTAAGTTATTCAATTCAATTTCAATCCAATAAAAACCTAGTGCGTGTTACATGGATTAATTAGACGTACGTTGTGCACATCAAGTGGTGATCTTCGTATGATGATGCGGCAATTAGGTTGGGTTTTGATGTGGCAATAAATAGATGAATCGTGTGAAAAAGAGGAGGCATGGAAGCTTACAAAGCAAAAAGATTTAATGCTTGCAAATAGACGTAAGAGTCGTTCTAGATTTAAGCGGGTAGCTGTTAGTTAGGGGTGTCCAAACGGCCCGCCGGCTCGAAAACCAGGTAAAAGCCCGGTGGCCCGAGCCTGATGACTTAGGGCCGGGCTCGAGCTTGTTCTTTCAAGCCCGTTCGGCCCGAAAGCCCGGCCCGAACAAAAGCCCGAAAAAAAACATGCATAAAACTATACGATTTATAAATATTAGTGTCGAATTCGTATACTTTGAAATATATATTGTTTGATTTTGAGTACGACGACATACAATAATATATGTATATTAAATATCAAATCTAGTTTTAATTTAAATGAAAGATATGACTATAATAAAAATTAAGCTTGAAATATTAATTCTAATACAAGCCAATTTTTTATTTTTTAAAATAATATAAAATGAAGGCATATGTTTAATGTATAATTAAATATAAAATATCAGATATGTGTAAACAATAGTTTAGGTGTGTCAATTATGACTTTAAAATAGCTTCCAACTCGAAATCTTGTCTTTAAAAATTATGCGATATAATGAATTATTAAAAATATTTTAAAATGATATATATATTAAAATTTTATTTATTTATTTTATGAAAAGCCCGTAAAAAGTCTGATCCGGCCCGGTCAAGCCCTAAGTCAACGGGCTTTTCAAAGCCCGTGGGCTTTCGAATTTTTGGGAAGCCCGGCCCAAATTTTTCAAAAAGCCCGAATATTTTCCGAGTTTTAGGGCCCGGACTTGACATTTTAGGGTGAGGCCCGGCCCGGTCCGGCCCGATGAACACCCCTACAGTTAGTAAACGATAGTAAAGGTTTAGTATTAGAAACATAAGCCTTATCAATCTATATGAGTATGTGAATATGGGGTAAAGTTCAAGTGAAACAAAGAGTTTAGGTGAGACGGAATGACTTAATATCAATCATTGAATTAGATTAATCTGCGTTTGAGATTAAAATTGTTTATTATATAACAAAATTGATCAATAAAAGTAACAAATTGGGAGTAGGGTATAAATGAAAAAACTCCAAATTTACCCCTGTTTGAAGATTTTGTTCCTCATTTACCCCACTTGTAAGTTTTATTCCCCATTTACCCCACTTTACAAAAACGCTTTTTCAAAAAGCGCCTAAACAACTAAAAACGCTTTTTCAAAAAGCGTTTTTAGCCCAATCGTTCGTAAAAAATAAAATTTTATACATATTTAATCAAGAATGAATGAAAAGTGCTTTTTGAAAAAGCGTTTTTAGTTGTTTAGGCGCTTTTTGAAAAAGCATTTTTGTAAAGTGGGGTAAATGGGGAATAAAACTTACAAGTAGGGTAAATGAGGAACAAAATCTTCAAGCAGGGGTAAATTTAGAGTTTTTTCGGTATAAATACACCCGGTACAAAGAAAATTCAAACATAGGAGAACGACTACGTTTCAACAGACACGCAGAGGACATGCACATGCACGTACATGTCTCCCTTGGTTTATTGAAAATACGAAAAAAACAACAGCAGTACTAAAAATCATCCCCTTTCATATAATATTCTTTTCCAACAGCAGGCCTCTTTTCCAATGGTTAGAAGAGGTTTGTGTGTAGTGAATTTCCAGTTCACCATCATCCCCTTTCACATAATACTCTCCCATTTCGACCTCCATCCATCAGTCATCACTGGATGTGGACTCCTTCAAGCACTTCTCTGTTAAATCTCTAAAATAATACGAACTTCAACAAAAGGTTATTTTAAAGTCAAATGTCACTTTTAGTTTAGGTCATTATTAATTTTCTTCGATTCTGATGTACATAGTACTGAGCGAGGCAAATGACTCGATGGATTTTCTCAAATCTGGCCACGGACAGTTCCAGGTCTTTGATGGATTTTTGCATTGACTCGATGTTCTTAGATTGGTTCCGGACAATCTCAGCAAGTTCTGCTAATGGATCGGTATGGGTGGGTGGTTGAGCAGTTTGGGAGCGGGTGACAGGTCCGTCGGGCATGGTGGCTGGGTTCGTCTCAATGAATAAAAAGCACCAATGTTAACACGCTGGGTGAAGAGGTGAGTGCAGAGGGAGAGAGAGCAGGGGATGAGAGTAGAATGAGCAGAGGATGAGAGCAGGAAGGTGAGATGAGAATAGAATAATGCTGCAAATTCTTGTTGTCCTTTCATTCATCAGTACCTGACTTTTTATAGCAGAGTCCGTAACAAACTCTTTTGGACTTTTCTGCTCATGAAAGTAGAACATTCTCGAGCTATGTAATAAAATCTTTAAATTTGCTAGGTTTAATTGATTCTCTTTTAGGCCTTGTCTCAGTTGGTCCAATATGATCACTTGCAGTCGATGTTAATTCTTTAATGAGTCCATGAATGCCCGTAACAAGCAATGTCTAGATGGGTTTAATTCTCACGCTGGATGGAAAGTGGCACATGTATACCGCGAAGACAATATCCTTGTTGACCAGATAGCATCCTTTGCTAGAAGACACAGACATTCCTGGTCCTCAAAAAATTCTATCCCCTATTTCATTTCAGAGTTCATGGCTGGTAGTTAGTGTCTTTTTTCTTTCTCCAGATGTCTGTGTTGAGTGATGTTTTGAGGAGATTATAAAAAAAAAGCTGCAGTTGGATAAATTCAAACTGATTTTTTTTAAAATCAAATGGTTGACAAATGCTAAAATGCACCGATCACTTGTTGCTTTGCTGACAGTTTCTTGGAAATTGACTCAACTCTTTTTAAAGGAAATACGTTACGTATCCGATTGCTAGTTTAACAAGTTATAGCTCAGTCTCACCATACAATTACATATAATTAAAATGTGGAACGACTTAATAGAATGCATTAAAAAATAATTTTTAGAAGTTATTCTGTTGAGAGTTAGGATCAAAGAGGACATGTAATTATTGTAAGATAAGAGGACGTAATCTTAGCCGTTGATGTGATAAAATTAGCAGTTGAGATTAATTTTGGTTTTTAATTAAATTAGGCGGTTGAATTTGCAAAAAACACGGGCGGTTGGATTTGATGGTTATTTTTTGGTTAAATCTCATCCGTTAAATTATTAATAATCAACGGTGGAGATTATGTCTCACCGTCTTACCAAAAGTTAAATGTCCTCCTAAAACCTTATTCATTCTGTTGAATAATAAAGAAGTCGGCTGACAAATTATCTTACATCGAGTAGTTGAATAACAATTATAACATATAGTTAGTGTACCCTTGCAATTTATTATATTCAAAAGGTAAATAACACAATACAAAAGGTAAATAACACAATACGAAAGGTAAATAACAGGCACATCACGAACGCCCTTATTGAGAATTGAGATTACAAACGCAACAACAAACCAACCAAAGTGAAGGTTAGTTCTTCTTCAGTCTTCACTTACTTAGTCCTGATCTCAACCCCTTCAACAATAAGACCTTTTTTCCAATGAAGGGAAGAGTGTTGTTTGTAGATAAACTCCAGTACATCACCATCATTCTGACTGACATAATACTCTCCCATTTCGACCTCCATCCATCCGTCACTCCTCATCGTCGGATGGGGACCTTCTCCTTCATTAACTACCTTAACAATTCTCGTAACTTTCTCCCCTCCGACGATGCCAAAAGATGTCTCTGCTGGAGGCTCACTGATACCACTGTGGTTACTTGTTAGATTAAAAACTAAGTATGCTGCATAGTTCATGTATGGAGCGAGATAGACGGTGTTCACTACGCCAGATATTTCAAGCCAGCAGACATTGATAAGCTCCGCAGTGGGGTGTCTGCAGTCACCAATTTATAATCAGGTATATAAGATTAATACAACTTACACAAAAACATAAACTCAAACAGTTCATAAATAATGGGTAGAAATTTGAATTGGACATTGATCCAGGCGTCCCCTTCCATGCCCAATACTCAGGATTATCGGCCCATACGATGCGGAGTCTTGTTGCAGGAATCATTATGCTCGTGCTCATAGTGTCTTTTTGTGATGTTCCGGAGTGTATGTTATGTGATAATGAACCTAATAACTTGTGTATTTATAGATCCGCTGATCCAACAACTACTTTGTTTGCTAAGGTGGAAGAGGGTCGACTTGTAGCAAGCCTTTAACGGAGTCAATTCTGTATTACTTTCCGTTAGTTTTGCATGTTGGAGTTATATGACAGAAAATTTGCTAAAAATATTAACTTCAACTACATCAGTAATTAGGAATGTAGCGCAGTGGGTGACAACGTCCATAACAAATTATTCAGTAAGTAACATAATTGGCTAGCTCAGTCAAAGTCAAATTACTAATAATAAACAAATCACAGCATTTAAATGAAACAGCAACAAAGCAACAAACAACCTGTTGCTCTACACGCAAACTGTAAATATATAGTCATTCTAAAGTCATAAACAGAAGCTTAAACTTGGCAGCAGAGCAGTTCCTAATGCCTCAATAATCTCTGTACCGAGTATCAAAAAAAAAGTCACCGTATATGCAATCAAAATATCCAAAAATGCTTTATAAGATTATTTCGAGCATTCTCACCAAGAGGATGAAGCAGGTCCTTCCTAATCTCATTGGGCAGTCGCAGTCAGCTTTTGTGGGGGCAGAAACATTGCTCATAACATCAATCTTGCTCAGGAACTTGCTGCTGGTTACAATAGAAAGAAGATCAGTAGTAGGTGCTTACTGAAGATTGACATTTGCAAAGCATATGACATGGTTAATTGGAGTTTCCTCGAAAGAGTTATGAGGCTGATGAGGTTCCCTTCAGTGTTTATTAAGTGGGTGATGGCGTGTGTTACATCTGCGAAATTCTCTGTTCTTATTAATGGTGAGCTGGTCAACTTCTTTGATAGTAACAGAGGGCTTCGTCAAGGTGACCCTATGTCCCCTTTGCTTTTTACATTGGTGATGGAGGTCCTAAGTAGAAGACTGAACAATCTTCATCTTGAGAAAACATTCAGATTTCACCCCAAATGTAAGCGGGTAAACTTAACTCACCTTATGTTCGCGGATGACCTTCTGATTTTTGCCAAAGCGTCTGAGAGTTCTATCTTGCATATTAAAAGTGCCTTGGAAGAGTTTTCAGGATGGTCGGGGCTTCAAATAAATTTTGATAAGTCCAACATCTTCTTAGGAGGTGTGTCTGCGGAGAAGAAGATTAGTTTTTCTTCTTTGTCTGGGCTGGCTGTTGGAAAGCTCCCTGTTCGTTATTTGGGTGTGCCTTTGGATGCCCGTAGTAGTAGGGTATCAGCTTTTAAGCCTATTATTGACAAGATGTTAGGGAAAATTCTTTCGTGGTCGGCTAGATGTTTATCATATGCAGGGAGACTCGTGTTAGTGAAGCATGTGTTGTCTACAATCTGCTCTTTTTGGATGCGAACTATGATATTCCCTAAAGGAGTCATCAACAATATCATCAGCATTTGTAGGAGTTTTTTGTGGACAGGGAAGTGTGCTAGTAGACGAAGCTTGGTTAAATGGAAGGAAGTGTGTTTGAGTAAAGAGTATGGGGGCCTGGGTATTAAGGACCTTATTGTTTTTAACAGATCCTCCTTGCATCTACCCCTACCCATGTCCAGGTTCACAGCCTCATCTCCTACACTATCTTGTCTCTTATAATTATTTTCCTAATGCCACAACGCGCTTGAGGAGTTCCTCTCCCGCGAGCTCCAGCGAATGCTCTGGCCGCAACTTCTCGTCTTCGCAATCTCCTCTAGATCGGCATCTCGTTTAGATGCTCACCGGTGCATATGCTCTTAAAGGACATTTAAGGCATACTTTTAATTGGTTTAGTCTTATGTGTGACTTCAATTTTAGATAGTGAATGCAATCAAAATGTCCAAAAACTTAGTCGATGCATTAAAAGAAAATTATCAAAGTAACAGAGAGAATTTGAAAGAAAAAAGCATACCTTATTGATCAAAGTAACATAACTGGGAGTAGTGTACACAGAGAAAATTCAAAAACATAGGAGAAACGACAGCGTTTCAACAGACACACAAAGGTCTCTCACATGCATATGCATATGCACATGCACGTACTTGGCGCCCTTGGTTTATTCAGATTACGAAAACAACAAAAGTAGTAAAAAACCACTTGAAAGTGAAGTTGGTTCTTCTTCAGTCTTCACTTACTTAGCCCTGATCTCAATCCCTTCAACAACAAGACCACTTTTCCAATGATTGGAAGATGTTTGTTCGTAGTGAATCTCCAGTTCACCATCATCCCCTTTCACGTAATACTCACCCATTTCGACCTCCAACCATCCATCATACCTCATCACTGGATGTGGACCATCACCTTCATTAACTACCATAACACTTTTAGTCACTTTTTCTCCTCCAACAATGCCAACAGATGTCTCTACTGGAGGCTGATTGATACCCTTGTGGCCACTTTTTAGTTTATAAACTAAGTATGCTCCGTATTTTGAGTTTGGAGCGAACAGGGAGGTTTTAACTTTGCCAGTAAATGCAAGCCAGCAGACATCGAGAAGCTCCGCCACAACGTATCTGCACTCAGCCATTTTGTACTAGGTCAGAAAACAACTTACAAAATAATCATATACTCAAACAATGCACATGGAGGTTAGAAAGAACTTGACATTGATCCGGGGACGGACTTCCATGCCCAATACTGAGGACTATCGCCCCATACGATGTTGAGTTCTTTTGCAGGAATCATGTGAGCTCTTGTCATATTATCTGTGGTTTGTTTTTTGTGATGTTTCAGAATGTGACTTAATGAACCTAAGAAGTTGTGTATTTATATACATGCAAAAATGATCCAAAGGGCAAGACTAAACAGCTAATTCTGCTATTAAAAATGACATAAATAGTTGACGACTGGCATACATACAAATCAAACTATTATGCCTAATGCCTCGTGTCCATTTCTTCAGTTCATATATTATGTACCAATTCCACCTAAAACCCTAATTTAACCACGTCTCATCCACACCCCAGCCATAATTTAATCCTAATGTCAGAAGTACAAGGTTGTTATAGCTCGAAAATAATACAAACTTTGATATAAGGTTATTTTAGTGTATTCATTTATTAGACATAATTTAACCATGTCTAATCCACACCCAAGCCCTAAGTTACTTAATTCAATTTCAATCCAATAAAAACCTAGTGCGTGTTACATGGATTAATTAGACGTGTAAGTTGTGCACATCAAGTGGTGATCTTCGTATAATGATGCGGCAATTAGGTTGGGTTTTGATGCGGCAATAAATAGATGAATTGTGTGAGAAAGAGGAGGCATGGAAGCTTACAAAGCAAAAAGATTTAATGCTTGCAAGTAGAGGTAAGAGTTGTTCTAAATTTAAGCGGGCAGCTGTAGCTGTTAGTAAACGATAGTAAAGGTTTAGTATTTGAAACATAAGCTTTATCGATCTATATGAGTATGTGAATATGGGATAAAGTTCAAAAGAAATAAAGAGTTTAGGTGAGACAAAAAGACTTAATATCAATCATTGGATGAGATTAATATGCGATTAAAATTAAAATTATTTTTTATACGTATAATGAGAATGATCAATAAAAGTAACAAATTGGGAGTAGGGTATAAATGCACACAGTACAGAGAAAATTCAAACATGGGAGAACGACAACGTTTCAACAGACACACAGAAGACATGCGCATGCACGTACATGTCTCCCTTGGTTTATTGAAATTACGAAAAAAACAACAGCAGTACTAAAAATCACTTGAAAGTGAGAAGTTGGTTCTTCTTCACTTACTTAGCCCTGATCTCAATCCCTTCAACAACAAGGCCTCTTTTCCAATGGTTAGAAGAGGGTTGTGTGTAGTGAATTTCCAGTTCACCATCATCTCCTTTCACATAATACTCTCCCATTTCGACCTCCATCCATCCATCCGTCCATCCGTCCTCATCACTGGATGTGAAACTCCTTCAAGCACTTCTCTGTTAAATCTCTAAAATAATACAAACTTTAACAAAAGGTCATTTTAGTGTATAAAAACTGGCCTAATTTAACCACGTCTCATCCATTCATCTACACACAAGCCCAAAGTTACAGTCATTTCAGCCAATATCTCAATTTTATATTATTGGTCATGGCTGAGACGTTGTGCACATCAAGTGACCATCTTCGTATAAAGATGCTGCATTTGGTTGGGTTTGATGGGAAAATAATCAGATTAATCGAGTGAAAAAGAGGCATGCAAGCTTACAATGTAGAATTGCCGACAGTACAAGTTACACAAACTGCACAACAGAAAAAATTCAAACGACACCGTTTAAAGAAACACCAGAGGGCTGTACATGCATAAATGCATATAGCGCCCTTCACTTATTGAGATTACAAAAGCAACAAGAGCAGTTGAAAGCTAAGTTCGTTTTTACTTAGCCCTGACCTCAATCCCTTGAACAATAAGACCTTTTTTCCAATGTGGTGCAGAGTATTGTGTGTAAAGAATATCCAGTTCACCATCATTCCCCCTCACATAGTACTCACCCATTTCGGCCTCCATCCATCCATCTCGTCTCCTTGTTGGATGCGGACCTTGTCCTTCATTGACTACCTTAACATTTCTAGTCCTTTTCGCTCCTCCAGCAAGGCCAACCGAAGTCTCGGCTGGAGGGCTATTGATCCCGGTGTGGTCACTTGTTAGTTTGAAAACTAGATATGCTGAGTAGTTTTTGTTTGGAGCAAGAAGGGAGGTGTTCACTTTGCCTGAGAACTCAAGCCAGCAGACATTGACTAGCTCCGGCACAGCGTATCTGCAATCATTCATGCATTAAAAATTCAGGTCAGTATATAACTTGCAAACAAATCATGTACTTAAATAGTTCAGAGATGCTAGAAAGAACCAGACATTGATTCGGGCACGGCCTTCCATATCCAATACTCAGGAGCATTGCCCCATACGATGTGGAGTTGTCTTGCAGGAATCATGTGGCTTGTCTTTCCATTTGGTCGCTGCTCAAGCTCTCGAACTTTGTCATTCAGGCCTTGAATCACAGCTTTGTTCTGTCTGTGTTCACCCTCAAGACTACGCTTGTCATTTTCAAGTTGAGACACTCTTCTGTCAAGTATTGATTTATCTGATTCCAGCTGAGAAACTTTGATTTGCAGTTTGGCCTTTTCATCCTCCAGTCCGGACTTCTCCGCGTCTAGGCTAGCCTTGGAAGCATCCAGTTGAATTTTAGCTGCCTCGAACCGGGATTTGGCAGCACTGAGCTGTTTGGTAGCAGCCTCAAATTTAAGCTTGGCAGCTTCGAGGCTTGCCTTAGCTGCATTTAGTCTTGTGGTATCAATACCCAACTGAGCCTTGGCCGCTTCGAGTTGCATTTTGGCGTTCTCCAGCTGATCTCTCGCCTCGTTCTGCTGGGTTTTAGCCTTCTCCAACTCTGACTTAGCATCTTCCAATTCCACCTGAGCGGCCTTGACCTGCGCCTGAGCGACTGTGACTTGAGTCTTCTCAGCCTCTAACTGCAGCCTATCTGCTGCCAACTTAGCTGCCTCAGCCTGCAGGGACTGCTGCTGAGCTTCTAAGGACTTTTGCAGCAGCTCCAAATTTGCAATGGCAGTAGCCAAATCGACTCCTATTCTGTCAGACAACAACAAGGATTTGTTAGTCATATTTATCGTATGATCTTTGTGATGTTCTCAAGAATGTATGTAATGTGACTTTATGAACCTAACGACTACCGTATTTATATGAAAAAATGAACTACCAATACTAAAAAACTAATTCAGAAAATAAAAAGGACCCAATATAATTAATAATATGCTTACTGATAGGAATTGGGCAATGCCAACGAAAAATCCCTGAAGAAATAGTTTACTAATGAAATGAAGGTCTTAGAGTATATGCATAAGCATAAATATATAGAGAATGTATCATGTGGATCCTTTCAATTTGGTGGACTTGTAGATCCCCTCTTGCAGCCGTCGATTGCATTTTTTGGACGCACCAGATTGTGTCAGCGCATTAATGAAGCACATGACTTGCACGTATGCATTTGTCATGTGCACATACGTGGCGCAATCTGGTGCGTCCAAAAAATGCAATCGACGGCTGCAAAAGGGGATTCACGAGTCCACCAAATTGGATGGATCCACAAGATACAAACTCTAAATATATATTTGCGCCGAAGAAGCAGGCTAAATCAAAGTCATTGTAAAATAACAATAATAAACAAAATGTGTGCATCTAATCTTGCCGGCCTTTAGTAAAGAGTCTCAATCAAACGCATTAAAAGTTTTAAACTTGAGTACAAAGGTTTTTTACATTAATGGATATCAGGAAGGAAAATAATTCAGGCGGTCTAGCCTGATATTCTCCAAACCTAATATGACATTGATAATATGCTGCACTGGGTGCATACATACTAATGGTCTAAACCGATGAAGATGATAACCGAATGGAGAATCTCATAACTGTACTTAGAACGAATATTCACATTTAACTATCTGATCTTATTCCAAACAACATGTCACAAGTTCAGCAGTAAAGTTTAACTCATCCATTTGATGAGGTACCGTCAATTTCTACACAAAAAACTGAACTTCGCAAAGGCCCCAACCTATAAATGCATAGGATCAAAAGAGACCATAAAAAACACAGTTCATCATCTTATGCTTATTTGGTCGTAACATACGGACAATTTGTAACACTAACAATTATAGGGAAGTAATAACACTTGTAGATGTAGAGATCCAAAAGCCAAAGAGTAATACAACAATCAAACATCAACTTATTCAACAAAATATGAAAGCAATTTACAAACAATTTGAAACCCACAAAAAACAAAGAAAAGCTTGTAGATTTGAGCAAGAGCTGAGATATTTACCAGCATTGGTGGTCTGGAAACAGTAGCCGATCTCAATGCTCGATTGCTTGTTATTCACCCAAATCGATCGATCCACAACTCAAAACCAAAAACCCTAATTCACAACCAGTAAGCAACGAGGAAACTGAGGAAAATTGAAGGGGTTGAGTGATTCGAGCGATGATTATGCATCGGCGATCGGGTTCTTCTTCGTTGAACATAGACTGCGTTCATATATCCAGTCGCGCGCGTGGAGTGAGCGTAAAACTTTGATATAATTATGAATAAGGACTTAATGTATATCATTCGCCGCCCTTTCAATACTATATGAGATCACATAAGCAGGAATAAAACAGTTGAAGTTCGTTTTTCTTCACTTAGCCCTAACCTCAATCCCTTGTACAACAAGACCTCTTTTCCACTTTCGATCGTTGTATTGTGCAAAGTGAATCTCCAGTTCACCATCATCCCCATTCACATAATATTCACCCATTTCGACCTCCATCCAACCATCATTCCTCATAGTCGGATGGGCACCTTCTCCTTCATCAGCTAGCATAACATTTCTAGTCTCATTTTCGAGTCCGGAGATGCCAACGGTAGTCTTTGCTTGATGGGTATTGAACCCGGTGTGATCATCGTTTAGTTTGAATACTAAGTATGCTGCGTAGTTTGAGTTTGGAGCGAGCAGGGATGTGTCCATTTTGCATACGAACTCAAGCCAGGAGACTTTGACAAGCTCCACCACAGCGTATCTGCAATCATGCATATTATATCTGGTCAGCAAACATAAATAAACAAATGATGTACTCATACCAAGAAAGGAGGCTACAAAGAACTAGACATTGAATCGGGCACGGCCTTCCAAATCCAATACACAGGAGTATCGCCCCATTCGATGTATAGTTGTCTTGCAGGAATCATGTGGCTTGTCTTTCCATTTGGTTGCTTCTCCAGCTCTTGGACTTTGTCAATCAATCCTTGAATCTCAGCTTTGCTCTGTCTTTGTTCTGCCTCATGTTTCCCTTGTCATTTTCCAGTTGAGACTCTCTTGTGTCAAGTTTATATTTATCTGATTCCAGCTGAGAAACTTTGAGTTGTATTTTGGCTCTTTCATCCTCCAGCCCAGACTTCTCCGCGTCTAGGCTAGCCTTGGCATTCTCCAGCTGACCTCTTGCCTCATTGAGCTGGGTTTGAGCCTTCTCCAAATGTGAATCTTTGATTAGTATTTTGGCTCTTGCATCCTCCAGTTCAGACTTTTCACCGTCTAGGCCAGCCTTGGCATTCTCCAGCTGAACCATTGCCTCATTGAGCTGGGTTTGAGCCTTCTCCAACTGAGAATCTTTGATTAGCATATTGGCTCTTTCATCCTCCAGTATAGACTTTTCAATGTCTAGGCTAGCCTCAGCACTCTTCAGTTGATCTCTTGCCTCTTTCAGCTGGGTTTGAACTTGTTTCAACTCAGACATAGCATGTTGCAACTGACTGGCCTTTAGCTGCGCCTGAACAACTATGACTTGAGTCTTCTCGGCCTCTAACTGCAGCCTATCAGCTACCAACTTAGCTACCTCAGCCATGAGGGACTGCTGCTGACCCTCAAGGACTTCTTCAGTAGCCTCAAATTGGCAATGGCATTAGCCAAATCAACTGCAACTGTTTCAGACAACATAGATTTGTTAGTCATCTTTTTCGTAAGATCTTTAAGAATATGATTTCTGTGATGTTAAAAATGAATGAACCTAAGAACTTACGTACTTATACGCAAAACTGGACACCAAAGGACAAGATTAAACAGCTAATCCTGCTATAGAAAACAACCCTAAAGAAATTGTTCACTAATGAAATAAGAGGTCTTAGATACACACTTATTAAAACAGAAGAAACCAGTTAAATCAAAGTCAATGTAACAATAATAAATAATGGCGTCTAACTAGCCCTTGAAAAAATGAGTAAGCATAATTAATATGCAACAAGTGCCTCATATGGATTTCTTTTAGCCAGGTCCAAAAATACATGAATTGTCTTGTAATTTCCTTGGGAAATTCAGTACACCCTCTACCTCAACTCATAAATATTATTTCCACCCTGTCAAATTGGTGAGATTGAATCACCCAGTCAAATTTCCATATGAATATCTAGTCACTTGTGATACTTCCTCATCGATAGTCACTACTTTTATCGCATACAATATCACCTTATTCCATTCAGTTCAAGGAAATGTCTTCAAAACGATCATTGGGTTTTTTCATATCCATTCCGACTGATAACCAGCCCTCCGCACTCTTTTTTATCTATTGCCTGTTGTCAACAAAATTGAGCAACTGTTTAAGGATGTTTTTATCAGTAACAACAAAAGTTGACTGAACTTCACAAATCTCATTGGATAATATACCATCAATTTCTTCATAAAACTGAACTTCACAAATGCTACAAGATTGAAACAAACCATAAACAGCAAAATTCATCATCTTTTCCTTATCTGATCCTCAATTTGCAGCAGTGGAGGCCTGGGAAGCATCAGCATTCAACCCTACAGAGGAACCCTAATTCACCACAAAGGAAGCAACGAGGGATTTGACTGTGTTCATACCAGTCGTGCGTGTGCGTGCGCTTTGAACTTTTGTAATTACAAATGAGGACTTCCTTTGTCTCTAATTCACATCCGGACCCCTATTGTTTAAAATTTGCAACTTTTTTACGTATTTTTATTAACCTTTAAACGACACTGCTTGACAAACACACAAAAAGGGCTGGCGCCCTTATCCAAATCCTGCAACCAATCCAAAACTACGTCGTTTGTAATGAGTTTAATCAACACGACGTAGTTTTATACGCTGCACAGCTAACACAAGGCCACAAAGAGCAGCAATACAATAAAATAGTTGAAAACTGAGTTTGTTCTCCATCACTTTATCAGCTCTGACTTCAATCCGTTGAACAACCAAACCACTTTTCCAATGTGGAGCAGAATATTGTGTGTAGTGAATCTCCAGTTCACCATCATCACCTTTTCCCTTGACAAAATGATTAAGTATAATTAATGGCGTCTAACTTGTGAAATTATTAAAGAGTCAGTACAAATAGTAGTTTTCTAACTCTATCGGTTATCTATCCAATTTCTAGTATCAGAGATCGGCAATTCAAGTCTTCCCAAATACATCTCCACCTTGAATTTAGAGCTTGATTTCGGATAAATATTAGAAATAGCAGAACTGCAAGTTTATAGACTGGAACTCTTCAAGCACCAATGCAGCATGTTAACAATTGAAGATACATGATGATATAGTTTTCAACTGAGTACAAAGGTTTTTTACACTACATGGAAATCAGGAAGGGAAAATACTTCAGGCGGCCTAGCCAGATGTTCTCCTAATCCTGATCAGAAATTTCTCTATACCAATAATTTCCAAAGGATGAAACAAAACCACCATTGGGTTGAACCTTGTTTTTTGATCTTTGTTTTTCTTTACCTGCTGTAGTTATATTCGCTGGGTGAAGACATACCAGCGAGACGCCGATGTGTTCATTACATATTTGGTTTTGGGTCTTGACGCCAAGCTAATTTAATAAAAATTAATTATAAACTAGTGGTTTCTGCACATAAATATGTGCATGTAATTTTAATTTCATAATATAGTTAAATGAAATAATTATTCATTCAATGTATAAAATTAGGGATTCAAGTGGTTTTTTAAAAACTGATCAATCATTCCACACCGAGTTAACCTAAGATTGAGAGGTGACGGTTTGGGAGATCGTAGGCGACGGTTTGGGAGATCGTGGGTGACGGTTTGAGAGGTGACGGTTTGGGTGACGGTTTAAAACCGTCAAAAGCTGATCTCGGATTCTTAATAGGGAGATAAGGTACATGTTTTATAGGAGGACATAATTTAAGGATTTTATCATTTTATGACTTCAAAACCTTCGGACCTACCCCTAATTTGATCCACTGAATAAGGAACCATCTATTTCTACCAAAATGAACTGAGTCCCCAACTTAAATGAATAAGATCAAAGCAGACCATAAATAACACAAATCTCATCTAAATGTGTCTAACTTTTTAAGGGTTTTGTTCGCTTTTAATCATTATCAATCATACATTTAATATTTTTTACTCACATTTCCTAAACCACATATTATCTAAGATCGGAAAGGACGATAAATAATTAAATTGAAACAAAGGAAAACGACACTACTTTGACAGACACGCGGAAGGGGATCTCACATGCATATCATATGGCTCCCTTTCTACTTTATTAAGTGCACATTAAAAATGTACATATTTTTTTGACACAGTATATTAAATTATTTAGTATAATTATTATATATTCTATACTAATTGTAGAAAGCATATTTAGTAATTATCCATATTACTAGGGGTAATTTCGATACATTAAAAGTGACTTCAAAAAACGTCAATAAAGACTTTCCAGCTTTTTATATTGTATAGATTATAGAATATGCATTTGACTCTGCAAATAAAAGTGTAGCCAAACATTTGGGAGATGCGGTTACTCCGGCGAATACAAGTCTCCAAAAATGATAACAAAGAAAATAATACCCAATATTTGTAGATCACTAATATTGTTATGCCCCACTCTATTAGTCCTTACCTCAATCCCTCTAACAATAAGACCTCTTTTCCAGTGTTGGGAAGAGTGTTGTGCGTACTTAATCTCTAGTTGACCATCATTTCCCCTCACATAATACTTACCCATTTCAACTTCCATCCACCCATCACTCCGAATAATCGGATGTGGACCGTTTCCTTCATTAACCACCATAACAGTTTTAGTCACTTTTTCTCCTCCAATGATGCCAACAGATGTCTCTGCTGGAGGTCTATTGATACCATTGTGGTTACTTGTTAGTTTGAAAACTAAGTATGCTTTGTAGAGCATGTTTGGAACAAGTAGGGAGGTGTTCACAATGCCTGAGAACTCAAGCCAGCAGACATTGACAAGCTCCGCCACTGGGTGTCTGTAGTTCGTAGTCATGCATGCAATATATAATCAGGTCAGAACTCAGAACACAACATACAAAAAATCAAATACTAAAATAGTGGGGGGAGGCTAGAAAGAACTATACATTGATTCGAGCACAGTGTTCCATTTCCAATATTCAGGAGTATCGCCCCATACGATGCGGAGTTGTCTTGCATGAATCATGTGCCTTGTACTCATATTTTGGTCTGGTTTTTTGTGATGTCTCAGAATGTATGTTGTGATGAATGAACCTAAGAACATGTGTTTTTATATGCATAAAAGATGTCACTAGAAAAAAACTAATCAGCTAACTCTACAAGGAAATTGCTTACTGATGAGATGACAGGTCATAGATACATATTAAAACAAAAGAAACAGACTAAATCAAAGTCAATTATAATCAATGGAGTGCAACTTGTCCTTGACATAACAATTAGGCATAATTAATCTGCAACAAGTACCATGTTTATTTTTTTTAACTGTTCACATACTATACACTAGGGGTCGGCAATGGGCAGGGGAGGTTGGGCTTTTCAGAGTTTTTGCTCGCCCTATGGAAGCCTTAGGGCCGGGCAGGGTCGGGTCGTCACCTTTTTGGAGACCCTTAGGGTCGCCCTAGGGCAGGGTAAAGAAAGGGTCCACCGGGCCGGGTAGACCCTCATGTTAGGGTGTATAATCTTGAAATAAATCAACTATTGTATCAATAAATTTAATGTATTAGTAAATTTGTAACTTGTATTACATAAAATTTGTTAAATACATTAAATTTTGACTATTTTTCTATATATAAAATATTATTATAGATAAATTTAGTGATAAAATTAAGGTTGAGTCAGGGCAGGGGCAGGGTCAGGGCAGGGTCAAAGGGCCGGGTTGGAGGGCCGGGTCGGGGTTTTTTTATCTCGACCCTTACCCTGCCCTAAGGCTTAAGGGCAGAGCCGAAACAGGGTCAGCTTGAGGGCCGGACAGGGCTCAGGGCCGAGTAGGGTCAGAGCCGCCCTTAGGGCTTCCTGACCCTAGGGTCAAATGATGATCCCTACAGTATACACCATCTACACTTCACATTTGAAAGCCCAACTTTGTAAGAAATCTATGGAAAGGTTCATGGTTTCAAAATAATATAATAAATGTCAGAGGTGCGAGAATGCAAGGTTAGTTGACTAAGGAACTCTTAAGTACCTCAATGCAGCATATTATCAATTGTAGATGAAAAAAATAGAGCATTGTAGAATGAATGAATGAAGAAAGTGAATGAAAACCAACCATGGCCATGATATAGTTTTCAGAACTACAGAGGTTTTTTACATTACATGATATCAGGAAGGAAAATACTTCAGGCGGCCTAGCCTGATGTTTTCCAAAGCCTGATCAGACATTTATCTATACCAATAATTTTTTTCCAAAGGATGAAACAAAATAAGGAAACCCACCATTGGGTTGAACCTTGTTTACTCTATGAAGATCTTTTTGATCTTTGTTTTTCTTTACCTGTAGTTATATTTGCTGGGTGAAGACATACCAGCGAGATGCCGATGTATTAATTACACTCAGAAGACGGGGGGAGCATGTGGTGATATGGTCTATACATATGAAGATGATAACCAAGGCCAAAAACTGGATGGGAAACCGATTCCCATTTCAAAACCAAACAAAAGAATGACGAACAGTGGCTGACTTACTTGATGTGAGCATTTGTGCTGGTGTAGACTGTTGCTAGCTCTTGTAGCACCCGTGGCTAGAGAGCTAGCGCCGCTGCAGAAGGCTACATCGCGTTCTGGACAGCGGGCCTAGGAGTACAGCTCTTCACATGCCTCTGCAAAAACTGAGGTAGGCATGACTGCAGTCCTAGGAGCTTGGAGTAAAAAATATAACTCCAAAGAGATGCTGACTGGTTCGAAGATGCTGAAAAGTGACCCAGGGGTACGGGAACTTTTGGAGTAACTTATTGAGTGATTGCTTATAGACTGTGGAGAAGAACCCTTTTGCAAATTGGCTTTGGTCGAGGCTGATTGGTTCCTGGGTGATACACTGTTTCCATCCCAAGAGCTTTCATTAAAAAATTCCTCTCCTGAAAATTTGTATATATTTAAGTCAATCTCAAAAGATGGAAGGAATTATTATAGCTATCTAGTGAAAAGAAAAGATAATCTTGTTAAATTTATTTAGTTCTTTCACGAAAACAATATTGTCGAGAATTAATTCAGTGAAAAGAAAATGGCACTAATGTCAAGAAATGCAAGCTTATAGTTATTTTATACTACAAAGATAATTGCTGCTCAGTAGTCATATACATCAATGAGATGCTTTATAAAGACAGATCTATAGTAAAGAACAACTTACACTTTCAGAGAATTGAGGGCTTGGAATTGCTGTTGATTCATCAGGAAACAGTGGGGTAACATTAAGTGGAGAACCAAACTCTACAGCTGATTCAGCTGAAATAACTTCTTCATTATTTGTTTCTGTGTGGACGTAAAACCATCACTAAAAAGAAGAGTAACATCATGCATGCTGAATTTGTTGAGAAGTATGAGAGTTGACATGACTTCAATAAATCCACATACAACCAATAAAATCCAAGAGGCCCAGAACGTTTAAGTACGTGCCCAATAGCATGCTCATGTTATAAAACATATTACCATCACGGAAAAATGTAATCATAATAAGCTTAAACATTCATTTGAAGCATAGCTACCTTGATAAGACATAGAACCGAACATTGTCATCCTCTCATCGTTTTCCTTTTGATCCTGGATTTTTTGAATATGATAACCAATATTTTGATTCAGCTCATGAGGGTCAATTGGATAGTTAATGGGTGTGCTTTCTGTGGCGTAGGATAGCAACGTCGATGCAGTACTGTATTCAGAGCTCGCTGATGACTCTTCATAAAGATCAGGTTGCCTAAAATTGTGCAAAAATAATTTATCTGTTAGTTTTGTACTATCACATTGGAAAGTACAACAGACCCAACTGCTATACCTCATTCCCTCCGTACGATTCTTGAAGTCAAGCAAAAGGTTCTTGAACTCCTCAAGTTGAAAATCAGCATCAGAGATTTTGCATCCGAACATATTACCATTATTAGTCTGCCTGAGGAGATTCCGGAGCGTCTGAACAAATATAAAAATGATATGGATGATGATTTACATTTTTCAAGAGAAGTTAAGTAGGCTATAATTGCATACCTTCCAAGCGTGTTCGAGGCCATGTTCCGTGTTCTGTGATTTAACATCTATTTCATGGGAGGAAAACGAATCTGCTTGTTGCACTAAAGCTGAAACATTGGAATCTTTTTTCAGATGTGCGTCTTCGCCACTGGTATAATTTACTGTTTTGAAATAGAGAAATTGAGTTCAACACAGCATAACATCCGGGATGGTACGGCAGAATGCATCGTGAACTCAGTAAAGGTATATGAGAACTTCCAGCATTTCAAGGCTGTGAAAAAAGAGGATGAAGAAAAAATTTGATGATTACCATCATGTTTTAATTCTTTCGAAATGGGGATGTGACAACGATTCATCAAGTTCCCGGCATTTGTAGAATTATTAACTAGAGCCGCTAATGGAGGTTGCAGCTGGTTCTGCGCAACAGTTTCATATTCATCAGGAACTACCTTCTCACGATTGCAACTCTCTGCAGGGATAAGAATGTGGCTTCTCCTGGAAAACAACAGCTGAAATGTTAATCATTAATCATAACTGGTTATGTCTTGATTATTTGCAGTAAACTATTTTCTCTTGCCTCATTTTCTTATACGGAACTTCAGCATCTTCCTTGCCTGTGAAATTAGACTCATTTTGTAGCAATATCCTCTTCTTGCAGACACTATTAAACAGGTAGTATTTTCATTGACTGATGCCTCGCGTTTTGCTCGCTTCTTGCACAGAGTTGAGAATCGATTTTTAACAGCATTATCAGTCCTGTCAGGGCGTAAATCACGATATGAGAGATAGATTTGAATTGACTTCGAGAATAATTTAACTTCCCAGCAATATACCTGCCTGAAACCATCTTCGCTATTTCGGTCCATTTGTTACCATACTTTCTCTGAGCCTGCAAAAATCTCGTATAAGGACAATCTCTGGAGAAAAAACACAGACTGGTGCAAATCCTGTCCCTTTAGATCACCAAAATCCAGAAACCAGGGATGAGTCTGCATTTGGTGAACTAATAATTACCTCACACAAAAGCATGTCTTCTTCAGGAGTCCAGCCACCTTTCTTGAAATCAGAATTCAAGTATGTATACCATCTGGTAGTAACACACAATTCGAATAAGTTTAATATGAGGGAAAACAATAATAGAGCCCAGATGTAACACCAAACCAAGATCAACTAATTACCTTCTTCGACACTGTCTTGTTGTTTTATCAATAAACTTCGATGCAACAATGGTCCAGCTGCTGTATCATGGACCAAAAACTTTTACAACCAGAAGTTAAAACAGAGACGGAATATCAACATATATACCCATGCAAATAAACTCACTTATCAGTTCCATACATTCTGATTTGCTCCCTGAGTATATCATCTTCCTGCATAGACCAAATTCAGTCCAATCATCACTCCATAATCACATCATCCATATCGGAATCAACGACTTACAAATCAGTAACTCGGTACAGTCAATTAACCTCTTGAGTCCACACAACTATATGACGCTCCTTAAGCTTTACACCTTCGTTAGTATGGCTGTCACTCCTCTTTTTCATTCTTCACAATTTGCTTTGCTATTCCTTGGCTCCGCTCCTCTTTACCAACTCCAACTCGCATACTACACAAGGGAAAGCCTTTTATAGTTGCTCACAAAATTAAAAAACTAAAACACCCAAAAGTAGAAGCTAAAATTCACCAACACGGCAACACCCTTTTTCAGACTCATCTTTTTTTTTCACACAAATCACTGTTTGTTTAAAACTCAACATTATTAATCATCTAATCCAATCACTTCTATCTACACTTAACTCACATCGGATTCCACCTCCACATACCCCAATCCGATCTTGGTATTCTAAAGACACAAACTTTACATCTAGATTCAAAACCCCAGAAAGCAAAAGACATACACTTACACACACACTCCAAATACATACATACTTCACTCATACATTTTAACAAACAGGTTCTGCGCATCCCCATCGAAACCCATGTGAATCTAAATCAAAAGATCCAAACTTTATAGAGAATCGCGTCCAAAAGATGTATACGTATCCCTATACTTGTATACACACAACATACATACATGAATGCAGCAAGATGAGCTAGGAATATACATACAAATGATACTTCATCCACCGTTTGGTTGCTCCAGAGCTGGACCACTAATTGATGCACAGAGAGGATAGAGTGGAGATGATGAGGAGAGACTTTACAGAGGGGAAATTAAAAGGGGATGTGGAGGAAGAAGCAAGCAGTGATGGCCATTGTGGATTTGTTGTTTAGTTTCAGAACGAGTTTGTGTGTTTAGGAATCAATTGGTCATAAATGAATTGTCTCACAAAACCTCAATTTTACTTTATTATTTCTACTTGTTTTTGTTTCCATGTTTTTGTGGAGAATGTTTTGACAACCAAATGCTGAAATTCATGAAATGTGAGTATACAAAATCAAAGACAACAACATTGAGATTGAGAATTGTGGTGTGTCAACATAATGTTATGTTTAGAATCAAAGAAAAGTGCATCACTATGTTGTGTTTTGTGGCTTAAGACATGGTTTCATATCATACTTACAATTTGTTTGATATTAAATCTTGTCTCAAAATGAAATGTAAAATATGGAATTCATCATATTTTTGGCATAAAAGATGATTGTGATTTGTGAATGAAACACATTCCTAATTATAAAGCATTTATTGATGATATGATGTTTAGGTTTTTAGATGGCTAATCATTGTATAAGCACACACATAAACAATGTAGATAAAGAAAATGGGGTATGAACTTCAAGACTTTATAGAGTTGATCAATTGAATGTTTGAACAATTGCTTCCTCTTCTTTAGTTTTTTTCTTTGTGTAATAAATACAATGCACCATAACACACCTTCTTTAAAGACCTTTGTAATGGATTGTGACCAAATTTTGAACATGGGGAAGGCAGTGTATTTAATAATTATATAAATAAGTAGATATTCTTGCAAGGAAAGAAAATGTCTGACAATTGTTAAACATTAAACGAATTCTAACATATTCAACTTTTTCAGGTATTGCTGTGGAAATTTTAGGGAATGGGGCCTCAAACATGAAGACTTGTTGAGTGAAAAACCAGTACCATATTGTTGTTCCAATGGACTACATTTGACCATTTCAAATTGGCAGTAATTAGTAAACACAAGTCACAAGTAAGTAAAAAGTTTCATGGTTTTCATTAAAATGATCAACTAGTAAACAGTCTGAACTCTGAATGACATAAGAGGGCGATCAGATGATGAGATTAAAATATGAAAATATTTGATGCACTGTGTATCGAGGATCAAAAGCCAAAGGGTCCAAGGAATTCACTGCTAAAAAAACAGTATGCACAAATACTACAAGGATTCTACAAAGTGCATTTGTGGTGGGTATAATGTAAAAGCAGAGAGTGACATCATGCCATGGATGAAAGAACTGTGGAGAGGCAACTGGATATTGGAGCATATTTTTCATCATCTTTTGGGACAAGGTCGGTGACCATTTTGTCCCACATGTAGCCATCAAACAGCAACTAGCCACATCCTCTTTTATTCAAAACTCTCAGCCTTTCCCCAGCCAAAATATGTACTCCTACTTATTAGTACAACACTTGGTATGATTCCACACCCTGCAGGTTCTAGTTTGTTCAAAGTATCATGAACAAGTGTTTTCACAGACCTTTTTGAAAAATATTATGTTCAAATAAATGATAAAAAATTGAGGAAGGGAACTAAAAACTTTAACAATGGATCCAACTGCATCCCTCTTAATCTTAGGGCATTTGGTATCCATATAAGAGTGTAAAAAGTTTCATGTTAGTATACATCAGGGGATCACAGCATTTATTATAACTACTAAAGACATCACATTTATAAATAAATTCCACATGCATAATATGACAAGAGTTTAGTCAATTATTAAACTTATATTCAAATCAAAATAAAGTGTGCATTGAGCCAAGATAGGTCATATGAATGCTCCACCAACCTTGTCCTAATTAAAAACCACAACACAGTTTAATGGATTAGTGTGTGATGTGGGTTATACTAGTAGCTCAATACATCTTAATGCCTGCATAAGTCTTAAGTGGGAGGTCTGGTCCAAGTTCCAAAAGAGATATCAGTTTTAAATTCTTAACAAAAACCCTTTTCTTTTCAAACCCTACTTATCATCATCCAACTCGAGCGACCTATCTACCAATCAAAACTTAGTATGGTAGTGCCTACACGCTCTTCTTCTTGTTTTTCTTACAAAAGAAAAGTGAAACACAAGAGATAAATAGAGATTATCAAGCTGGATTTTATGGGCCTTTTGAAGATGTGATTAAATACATAAAGAGAGCAATATGATTCATCAGGCACTACTACACGTACTGTTATTTATTCAAGAAGTTTATATTATATGAAAAGTAGTTTTAATTGTTGATAGTTTTGGGACTCGATGTTATTTGTCATCATGGTACCATGCACTGAGTAGAGTTTTGGATTTCGATTTCTCTTGGTAGAAAACATGCCACGTTATGAAACACATAATATTACTTCTACCATGCATATATTCTTACGAAATGAATTGAAGGCAGTCAAATTTATATGCCCTAATTGGCCATTCTATGTTTGTCTTAGCCTTTGGCAAACTCCTGCCTTGATGACAACCTGTACTGGAACTGATATGATGGCATTAATTCGAAGTTCATAATATGTTATGATTCAATAAATGGAGTTTATCCTCAAAGGAAAAAGGTTCTTGTGAATACGCTCGTCAAGGACTGCATGCATGCCCATTTAAGCTATATACATACTTCCTGAAAATAATAAGATAATACAAACATAAAGCAAAACTTGTCCAGCGATCAGCGATCTTTATGTCTTTCACACACAGAGAGAGAATACAATGTGTAAAGTTACTCTTGTTTACTTGTCTCATTAATGTCGCTGAGACGCTGACTACATCCTTAATCTTTGTTTTATGTGCCTAGCTAGCTAGCTAAAAAGTCATCTTAATTGGAGTAGTACTTAACATTACCTTAGTGATCTCGATCAAATGACATACCTTGGTCTAACAAATATATATATTTGTAATGAGCAGTATAGAAAATGGTTGAGTTTTAAAGTATATAATTTGAAGACTTTTTTCCAAGTACATGCCCCAATTCAAGGGCCTAACTAGCCGCTCCTCTAGCTAGATTATCATTATAATGTATCATGTATTAAATAAAGTTCTGATAGAAAATAAAGGTGAAAGTCAAGATTCAAGAAGAAATGTGTAGCGAAAGCGCGTTTGTTTTTGCCCTACATCTAAACATTGATCAGATCTTTGTATAAAGTGAGACATATCAGAGCTAAGCTTTTAAGAAATACTTACTGATTCTTGAACAACATATATATAGTGTGATACTAAGTGAGACAGGGTTAGGCAGGTTATTCTCTCACTACTGTTTCATAAACTAAGTGTCATATAAGTAGTGATTTCTAGTGAATTCATTTTTTAGATATTTGGTTCAAATTTTATAGGTAGGGAAGTCTTGTAGGGAATGACAATACATTTGGAATAATGCGAATGATGAAGTACAGGAAGAGACCCCATGCGTGACATAAATTGAAAACCCTAAGCGATTAAAATTTTGTATTATCATATCACCAAAGTTTGTGGCTTTATCTTTTGTATGCAATATGAGTGAGAGTGATGGGGAGCCATCAAGCACCAACACCAAAGGATTCCTACACTTTCAAAGCATCACTATAAGCCAAAATTAGCACTACTACATAATGAATCAAATTGTACAGAATATATCTATCCTTAGGTCGACCAGAACTCTATTATTACTCAAACACATTTTGTCAAATAGTTCAAGAGAAATTGGTTCTAAAACGACATTAAACCTAACCAGATCATAGAAAAGTTCGATTAGCGGCCATTTTATATCTCGACTTTTGTTTAGTCTTCTCTTAGCGACCGTTTTCCATCTTGTATAGACACTTTCTAATAAGGATCCGATGTTCCACTTCAATTCTTCAACGTTCGAAAGTGTATATTATCATTTACAACAAGAAATTTGAAATTGCAATGTCAGTAGCGGTTGCATTAAATGATCAATGAAGCTCGAAAAACTAGTAATATTGACATCAACAGTAAGAATATTTCTACATACTGTGACGATCAATTATAATTTATAATACATATAAATGTCTGACAAGTTACATCTGTGTGACTGTGTGAGTATCTCCTCCATTTACAACTAGAAGTAGTGCATTGCATGGCCCTTTATCGACATCTTCATGTTTTAAACCATATATAGTTTGGCTCCTGATTGTTTTAGAAGTAAATAAAAATAAAAAGGGACTTAAATGGGCCAACATGGGCCAGAGAGAGGCCCATTGGGCAGAGAGCCATCACCATAATCACACAGTTATATACAGATTGATATTGATTTATGCTATCTTTAAATGCTTTAAGCTGTCTCTTTTGAGTTGCCATTTAAATAAATCTGCCAGCCAAATGTGACACATTATGCAATGTGTCAGTACTCAGTGATTTCCTTTAAAATCCTTCTGACATGCAATTATGCTTTTTATTTGGGCTTGTGAATTACTATCAATCTGAAAATTTGGGCTTGTTGATTTGTAGTTTTCCTAAAGCCCATTAAGTTGCCCGAATGAACATGGGCCAGGCCCGATAGATGAATAGTGTGTATGATATACAGAGGAATACAAAATATATACTTGGTCAGTTGAAACTTTGTTGCTGATCAATCCAAGGCCAGAAACCTGACTGATCAATCAACCCCACAAAACATGTTGCTAAAGTTTTCTTCACTCACATTGTTATGCTGCTGATTTTGGTGGAATAACAACTCGGCTGCAGACAGATTCGATGATGACGAAGGTCTAGCTGAATTTGAAGGTATGGAAGATGATGTTATGAATAAATGCATGCCGGTTATTGGGATCTGACTGGCAGGGCTGTCACTTGCTGATCCTACTCCACCAGCTCTTGGCATGTCTACCTTCACCATATTTATCTGGTCAGAGATGTTCTCACTTCTGTTGCTGCATGACCCTTGATCAGTAGTCTCCTTATTGAGGTTGAATGACTCTGTTGCAACCACATTAGTCACTTCTAATTCTCTTCCGCTCGTCAATGCCAATATCTGAGGAGATGTGAAAATATACGCCAGTTAATTACTTTTGTGTCATGCATGTCAATATAAGTATTTAGGATTGGTTATCTGTGCCTGCGATTGAAGGTTTTGGTTTTGAGCTTGGAGAGCGTCGTTTCAGCGGTTCTTGAAACTCTACTGCGTTGAGCCTTTGACAACATCCAAAACTGTTCAAGGTGCTTAGTCTTCCATCTAGCTCTTTGTTTTGAAACCAAATTGCTATCTGTCTAGGTTGCAGCCCAAGCGCTCTGGCCAGTTGCACTTTTCGATCTGGTTCAAGCTTGTTCCCCTTCTCAAAACTCTCCTCCAATGTCTTCACTTGCTGCATGTTAAGCCTCCTCTTCTTATTCCTTTCTCCTGATGCCATTGAACCTTCATCGTCTGATAATTCCTCAGCATTTCCATTATTGTTTTTTGTAGTATCGTTCTGTTCACACCCACTTGGGTACATCATTCCTGATAATGATATTGATGGTCTCTTTCCTCCAAGAAAAGCAGCAACTCCTATGATTCAATATGCAAGGGATACAACATATAAATTGAGCATTTCTTTTTGATGCATAAAAATAAAATAAAAACATAGCTTATAATACCATACCACTGAAATCTTGGGGTGGGAAGATTGGAGGCTGCTGCTGCAGCAGCAGGTGGTGCTTGTATTGATTATCAGCTTCAGTTTCATCTTCTTGTCCTGCAGAGGTTTTGAGCACGAAGTTGGCGGGGAAGAAAGTCGACACACCAGTACCACGTCTCATGGTGACTTTAACAGCTAGTTCCTACCCAATAACTCACACCATGCTGTCCATAACTTTGAGCTTCTGAGTTCCTGGTTTGATTTTAATGACACAGTCCAAGAAGACTTTAGTGAGAAAGACAGGTGAGAAAATGTAGACTTCATCAGAGACAAGTCATTAGTATTAAATAGGACTAAAATTGAAAAATAAAAGCATGTGATTATTCAATAAAGATAGTAATATTTACCTTGGTTTAACACCTCGATTAAATGACGTAAGATGGTAAGACATGATTGGCATGCGCTCATCACTACTGTGCAGAATGTGCTTATGTTAGTATTCCAACCTGTCATAGTAAAGGATTTGAACAATGTCACACTTCACAGTAAACAAAAATTAAGAGTAAAAGCATCACCTGTGGTATATTTGAGATTGACCTGAGACGGCTACTTATCGACAAGTATGCAGCTGCAACTTAAGTGGCATGAGAAACATGAAGAAACTGAGAAGAAAATCAGGGATGGGGTCTGGAGGGGTGTGACTGAAGGATGCCACCTATCCCTCCAACAGGCATCATGGCCTGGTGGGATGATGTAGATGGCTCTCATTTTGGCCTCTTTCACGAATATCTTTTAGCCCTACAATTTTTCAGCTCGCTCTTTTGTCGCTTAGCTTTATCCCTCATTTTCATTTTCTCATCTCCAGCCGCCTGCTTGACCCTTCAAATAAAACAAGCCAAATTGCATACACAATTAACTCAAGCTTAGCTAAACAATAAATAAATTCAGTAATGAACCATGATAAAAAGTGGCTTAACTCCATAGCAACATTAGAGGAGCGTACCTGTAAGTAGCGCTGTTCTAGAGTTTAAATTAACATTATTCATTCAGAATCCTCTCAAATTATAAAATTACCCGAGCTGTAACATTACCAAAGAAAACAGTAGCAGGATCATCCAGAGGTTAAAATTGGCAAAGAGGATACTGTTTATAAATGAAGCAAGTACATAATTCACCAGGAAGTACCATTAAGATAGCTTTTCAATAAAGCAATGTTAATAGTTAGTTATCCCTCACTTCAACGGAAATGTTGTTCCCTAGCTTGCTGCATTGCTCTGACTGCACAGATTAAACTTAAAGCCTTTCTCATCCTGCATCATGTCACTCTCTTCTTTTTTAGTACGAAAATGTGTTCAATGAACCAACACACTTGTAAAAATCACACCAAACAAGTCGTTGGAGTGCATGTAAATAAAGCACCCTTTTACTTCTTCAGGCAGAAAACGACTCAACAGTCACTTGCCCTTTATCAGGGACTGCCGACCAGCAAGCCACTCATACACTAGAAGACACATAGTCTAAGTTATCAAGATATGTGAGTATCAAGAAAATACAGTTATTCGATTGAACTAGTAATGTAATGCAGTGGAAGAAAATTCAAAACGTCAAAAACAAGATATTAAGGCTCATACAGTTTCAGTCAGCAATAATGGATTCATTGGGAGAATATATTCAAAAGGACATGATAGAAGCTTTTTAACTTACTTGTGACTGATACTGTTACCTGGGGTAAAATTGCATAGGTCCTGCTTGAGTGTGCTTCAAACATTTCCTAGCAAGCTGACGTTTATAAAATCTGCAAAACAGTTTATAAGAAAATCTTTGTAACAAGATGTATTTCGTATTGCAGAGGAAGGAGCCCATACAAGCAGCTGTGGTTCATATACTCATGTGTAATTAACAGATGTTGACACGGAGAAATGCAAATCTACTGCAAACCAAACCCCACTTTGTTGTCACTTGTTTCATAATATTCATTTTAAGACAGACTCGATGAAAGTTACTCATAGCTGTATCCAGGTGAGAGCCACTACAAGATGCAAAAACCGGTCGGGAACATGAAGCTGCTAAAAAATGCACCCAGTTAATGATAGAAAACATTTATCAAGATAGTGTGCGAGCTTAAAATGTAGCAGAAAGCAACAGAAAATAGTAAACTATAGTACACTATTCTATGAAGATCGCAAGAGTTTAACCTAATTATTAACATCCGAGGCATGTGAAGCAGTGACCCAATGGAATGTGAAGGATCAATGTTATAACCTTACGCCTACTGGGCGATGGGAAGAGAATTCCAAAGTTTCAGATAACACGAATGAGAAAATAAGTTTTTTTATTCATCTCGATGATTTGCATTGTAGACAGTGATTCATCAACTACTCTGTGAGGCCAGCGAATTTATAAGGCTAATCAGGACCATAGACCATGGCTGACACTGAGTTTAGTGGGGGCACAACCTGCAATTGAAAATAACTGAACATGACAGAAGGACCCAATGAGTAACATATGTTCATAAGGTACCTTATTCAAAGATGCTTATTCTAACTGAGACAAGACAATGTGATATACCAGACAGTTTGCTTTCTAAATTTTATCATATAGCGCGAACCTGGTTAAACCCCACCGCTTACCATAACCCTACGCAAATGTCAGTCCATTAAAAGATCATGTATAACATCAAACCAAAAATACCAAAATAAGTAATCAGTACATAACTTACGCCGAAACGAAACATTAACGGAAACTGAATGCTATAGAACTTACTGAATTTAAGGATTTCAAGAATCCACAAGATTAGTATCCTGTCAAGAATTCAATAACACATCAGCCAGTCTATGTTCTACATTGAAGAATCTTCTAAAGCAATACAGAAGCATAGGAGCGGTTATGAACGAGGTCTACGTTCATCTTCCTCGCCGAATCGCAAACGTAAAATCCACAACAACAAATTTCGATAGAGTTGCAGGAGATGAGAGTTGATTGAGTCGGCTTCGATCGAGGATTTCTAGGGCTTGGAAATGACGTTGAACGCTCTTTTTTTATTTATAAAATTGAACCGTCTTTTGTTTTTAATTTGTATTTTTTAAAGAATTAAAACATTGAAGATTAAAACATTGGGCCGTTAAATGATTGAATCTCGTTGGGCTAATCTTTCTTGAGAATATTGGGCTTTTTGAAACTAATCTCGCAATAGACATCAGCCCACTAATGCATATTGTTAATAAAAATTGATAAGATAGATTTGAAGAGACGATAAATATTTGTGAAGCCGAATGAATTAATTATAATTGTTTCTTTTTATGATTTTTAAATATTATAAATTGTATGATTTAGTTTGCAATAAATATGGACAAGAATTGTGATTGAGATCGTATCTTATAATCTTATAAATGTATAAAAGTCCTTGACTATAAAGTTTTGAGACTAAACACTATTTTTTCAAGAAGTAGATCATGCAAGGATTGTGATGAGTCATTTCATTGTCATGCATAGTTTAATCTGGCAGCCTATGCGGCTGTAACATGTAGAAGATCATTTTCTTCAAGCTTACTTATATTTCTGTTCGTGTACAATGAATGAGAGATTAGGGCACCATTAAAAAATACAGGCCGGGTCAAATGGGTCATTAAATGATTAGAGACACGAATCTAAGTGATCAAATTTAGTATTACTGTGTAGAACAGGATCTAACTTAAACCCTAATCATTAATTTTAAAAAATCATATCCCCAACCATGCAAATTTGTCCTTAGCTTACCATTTCACCATACCTTAATGTGTCAACCCTACATTTATAAGTTATCTTAAAATTTGTAGTGATATTTTAAAATACTGACATGGTGAGGAATCAGTATTTTAAAGTTACAACGGCTTGGTTTATGGTATTTAAGTGCTTCTAGGAGATCCTACACAAATAGTAAATTGACACAACATTTTGCGAAATCGTGCAATCACGACGAGTTTCCAAAAATTGGAAAGGTTCAAAGAATGAGCACAACATTTAATTCTACAAGCATAATGGAATGGAACTAGTTTATTGCATAGTAGTCAATGAAAGCGTCGCAATCTTCATTAAACAAAACTATACAAGGATTACATTATCTTTTGGTGAGACAAAATTATGTGAATTCCTAGGTTTGTGTCTTTGGACGAGGATATTGAAAGAAGCCAAATCTTTCAACTGGGAACTAGAAAAACCTAGTTTTGCGATTATATAGAAAACCGAGGGCATTGAAATGAAGAGAATTGGGAATTGAGAGCCCTAAAAAGATGGGGGGATATTGGACTTTCAATAGCCTTTGCATGGTGCGAAAAAGATAAGAGTGTCGAAGTCATCCCATGCGCCATTAAGGAAAGTAGTGATGGTGTTGCATTATCTGCATGATATTACCATTGATATCTCATGCTGAACAAGAAGAGACAATTGGTGCTGAAAATGCAATATTTTGCTTATTTTCTCAAGTTTTTGTGTGTAAGATCTCTTTTAAACGCAATATGTACGAATGTACGCATTACGTATACTTCGATATAGCGCCCTTAAAGAAAAAAAATGACACATCAATATGGGTATAGCAAGCACCAACATATGTAAGTGAGTAAGTCCAGGGTTATGTTCAAAAGAGATGTTAAGTTTTTGTGAATCATAAGTGTTAAATCAATAACACAAATAACCATTTCTTAGAAAGAGATTAATTTCGCTTCAAACATGTAATGTATACATATTGAGCGTATCATCACATACAGAATACTACCGTACTTAAACAAGGATAGTATATCGTGTGCTCTAAGACAAATGCGAACACCATCTATCCTTGCACATCCTGTCAGGGTCGTAAGCTCTACTTCTTCTATGATAAATAGGACATAAAGAAACTCATGATAGAGAATAGTAGACAAATAGCATTTCTGCACTGCGCCATTACATGAAAAGACTTCTGATAATTGCAGCTTGGGCATTATCTACATCCATGGATGCCAGTATATCAGCCAACCGCTCGCTTAAGTCATCGACCTCCTGGTGCAAACTCTTGATGTAGTTGCAAGTCTCTTGCAAGACCTTCGATGCTGACACCTAAATGCATATCATATAACCATTAAGTTTTGTCCTCATTTAAATTGACCAGAACACTCACATTATTGAACTAGTAGCTGTTTATAAATTCATGTAACAAAGTTTTATTAAGGCAACTTGAAATATTGATGAAAATATCAGGCTTTATATATGTACATCTGCTTACCTTATTCCCAGAGCGTCTTGAGCGGGCCTCTGGAATCAAGTGCTGCAGCTTCGACAAGAGCTCCGACAACTGATCCTCTGACATTCTAGCAGATCCCCCACCAGAGGAGGATGAGTTCCTTGAGCGAGATGATCTGCTTCTGCTGGCCATAATTAATAACAAAGGAGATTCTTCTTGAAGCTCAAAAGGAGGGAAGATTAATGGTAACTGACTTCTGGTATATTGTATGTGTGTGTTTGAGATGAGATGAGATAAAGAGATGAGGAAAGAGGGGTGATATATATAGAGGGACAAATGAGGAGGTATAGCATGCAATATAGTAGAGCTAGCTATTGAAGTGCTAGAGAGAACAAATATAGTGAGAGATGAAAAGGAGAATAGTTAGTACTAAGATGATGACAATGAAGTTATGGGAACTTGATGTAGATAAGGTGTAGAGGTAACCATGGATACAACAACAAGTGAGATTTAAGATTTGTATGTTGGGGCTGAAGAAGACACATGCATGGGAGACTGCAGCTAGCGTAGTGGGCGCGGTGAGTTTAAAAATATTATGACAGAAGTAGAAGATGAATAAGCTCAAATGACTAGTACAAAATGACAAATTTGTGAATGAGATGTATAATCACAAGAATTTATACTGTACGTTTTACTCCATACAATTGCTTTTATAAATAAGCATATTATAGCATGATGTTGTAATTCAAGATATTAATCAAAGCCAAACTACATTAAAATGATAATGAAAACAAATGTTTGAAATGAAGTTATGAAATAGTGTAGGGTAGGAACATTCAAAGGTTAATGATGATGTGATTTATCAGCCAACCACTTGGCATTTGAGATTCTTGAGATTCAATTGATGTCTCCATGTTCTAGCCTTGAGCTACTTTAAGAACTGATCCACACAATGCAGGAACACATGTTCTTGCTAATTCTTGTTTAAGTAGGATTTAGACACTTGCTAAAGGTCGAGACACTAAACAGAAGAATAAACTATATAATCTAAAACGGGAGGATGAGTGGGGGAGGGCAATGCTAGTTTAACAAGACACAATGGTGTGTTGGCTTGTGGCCTCTCGTCACATGAGGGCCCTTCCAATGGGAGGGTATTAATTAGTTAGGTCATAAATTCTACAAGGGACAAGAATCACATGTAACCCCCTCCCTCTCCTTACCCTACATTTCATATTTGGTCTGGCTTCATGATCCTAGTCTTGTCCAATTAAATTGACCCATTTCAAATAAATATTCGATGCATAATCTTTGCCACTAAGCATATGAAGTCCCAAACTCAAGGCATAGTTATACGTAGGAGGACTTGAACTACTGACCTCTGCAAACAGGGACCGAATGACTGAAAAGTGAGTTTGTACATCACTTAGTTTTGAAAAGTTGCAATAAATGGTAAATGTTGCCATCTAGTTTTGACTACGGATTCCAATTTAATGCCTGCGAGAATCCTGGTAGGCAAGTTAATTTTGTCTAAAGGCCGTTCAGGTAATTGCGGGCAACTGTTTTGATGTGGATCAAGTTAGGCACTCATTGATGCTTGAGAAGTTAGGCTTCAGTCAAAGAAAATGATGAACTTGGAGTTAGTGATGCTAGAGTTTACCACAAAATACCCAATTCACCTTGACTAAATGGTGCATTTTATGAACTTATCTACTTTTATGCCCTTGGTAATATATATTTTATGAAGCAGAGCTGATTTATGGTCGAGAAATACAGTTCCAACAAATTAGGATGTCTTATCATACCTAATTATCCCTGTTTTGTATACCATATATGCACCATGCATATTCATGCTAAATGAAAACAACTCATTATGAGTCTGTTTAGAATAACTGAAGCATGAAAATGAGTGTCATTTGTCATATCTTAATTAGTATATGTATCTGAAATAGCTGACAAGTCACATTCTTAGTGCTAAACTGAAATGAAATTATTATTTAAATTTCTAAAGCAGTTATAAGGAGATCAGTGTGGTTCAAGTTGTGTGAGATGGGTCAGAGATGTCTTCATGTTGCTAAGAAACAAAGTCTGTTTTCATCATTTCATATCTCATGTGAGGATGTTTTGTAGTCAGTTCTGCACAAAAAAGAATCCCTAGACAGTCAATAACTTGCTAGTTTGAGCCTCGAGCATGTAATAAATTCAGATTGTTTATACAAATTTGCAATGTTTAAGGCTCAGATTGTTTTTGAGCCATGTGAAGTGTTCATCAACCAGTTTATCTGTAGCATGACTAATTTGAATGTAGATGTAGTTGGTGGTGTCAGAAACTCAAACTCTAAACATGTTATTTAATTTCCAAACAAGACTGATCCATGACAAAGGATACTGCAAGCTCGCATTGACAAACAAAAATGAAGCAAAATCATTAATATCGACCACATATATCAATTAATTAAGACATGAAAATGACAAACCACGTTTTCTTCAATTAACGGTTTATGAATCAGTCAATGCATTATAACAAGCAGACAAATTGCATTCACTGTTTCCAGTGCCAGCACATGATGTGTTCTTCATACGTTATTTTTGGTGTCATAAATCAGTAACTCGAGTTTCAGACATTGCAGATGCAGTATCTGATTAATATTGACAAGAATGCAAGTAGCGTGGGAATTAACAACTTTATCTGAAACATGTTCCTTATAAATTTCCTGTCAAGGGATGAATGCCAAACAGATGATACTTCAGAGAAACTGAAAACAGATAATCAAGATGGTGTGATATGGCTATTATTTTGGCAATAGAGAGTTCCTGACTGAAAGAAAACTAGTGCAAAACATAGCACGATGAAAAACTAAGATATCTCTCCCTTGAAAGAAAAGAGAAAAATGCTATAAGTAATGCGCAAGTCATCATTTCATACTACAAAAGCGCAACTCCAACCTACATGAACAAAAGGGGAGTTCATGTATAAGACAATGAATGTTAACAAGTTTTCAGATTCCGCAATCCATATGTGCTTCTTTTCCCATCATGCAAGATATCGATACAACTTCCTGTCGTTGTTGTCTCTTTCTAAGAACTCCCTTTCAATCAGTGACTCGATGCGTTTCTTGATCTCCACTGGGTTAGCCAAGAACCGAGACTGCAGCTGCTTAATCACCTCAGCAATGATGTTGTTATGATCTAGAACTCTCCTTGACTTCATTATCCTTACAATAGCAGCTTCAATCTGTGGCTTCCTGTCCTCTTCAACTCTTTGTCGTGTTTCTTGTTTCTCAGGTTCTGACTCCTTTTGTGCTACTACTGTTCCAATTTTCACCTTGTAGAACTTGCTAGAAAACTTATCATTGACAAAAAACGCATCATCCTCACCTATCTCTTTGCTCATGGGCTCCTTACGAAGAACGTTCTTTCCCTTGACACAAGCCAAAGACTGTAGGCACCTCTTGAGATCTGGTGCAGAAATCTCAGTTGCCTGCTCAATTTCCTTATATGTAAGCCTGTCAGCATTGTTAAACAACATAAGAACGCACATCTGAAATGTAGAAACATTGAGCTCATGCTTCTGGCCCTTTCCAAATGTTGCTTTTATATCAGCAGTACCCATATTGGTTTGCCAGGACAGTCTTCTGCCCGTATGAGTTCCGAGGTAATATGCCCTAAATTTTTCACATAGGGTAGAGATTTCAGGAGGCAAGTTGCAATTGACACTTGGTTGAGTTGGCCATGAACCTGTAGTAAGGACCTGTACATCGAGTGTAGTCCCTTCTCCCAACTCAGAACCATGGCTAGCATAAAATCCTTGCATCGTGTCTTGAGAGGTTTTCATATCGGTGAACATGCCTTCTAATTTTGAAGTGAACTGATATCCACACTCTGTTTTCAGCTTCACTATTAAACTTCTCTCTGCATCATCGGACACAGTCTTTCCTGACAGAAGTCGTTTAGCCAAATGCTGCTTGTAGTATTTCTCAAATACATCTTTTTCTTGCAAATATCGAAACAACATCATCACTTTGTCGAGGATAATCTCTATGTCCTCCTCACTCACACCTTTCAAACCCTTACGCAGTTTGTCATCCACAAACAATGATATGAACTCGGGAGAACGCGAGTTGAGGTTAATAAAATACTCAAAGGAAGAGTTCAGCGCATTCTGGAATGTCTTATCATTATTGAAGGCAAGGTTTATTATCTTGTCATACTTATCCTTTTCATCCAGCAGACGTTGGACAAATTCAACAGGATCCCTCAACTTTTCAGGGTCAGTTACTAGCTGCTTGCCAGTTTCCCTAAGGTGAGAAGTCATAACATCACGTATAGTTGAAAGACCATTAGAGACACGGCGGAAAAGGTTGTATATTCTACCCAGATCTTCGTACTTATCATCAAGAAGCATCTTTACCAAACCTGAGTTCTCCATATGGATGAGCCTGAGCATGTGGTTTTCAATCATTTCCTTCTCAACAACATTAGTAATTTTAGCTTCACTTCTTGGGTCCAAGTAATGAGATACTCTTTCAATCTCTTCATTTAAGCGACTCTCGGCTTTTCGTAGATAATCCCCACAGTCACAGCACTCGATGAATTTCTGCGACTCTCCACGATAAAATACAGCAGACACCTCTAGATAAGGCCGTTCAAAGTCGTCTTCATAGACGGAAGCACCCAAATCCATTAACATTTTAATTATATTTCTCATCAACCCTCTGTCTATAACTTCTCCAGACCTCTCTCTAAGTACCAGATCTAGAAGTGTGCTACGGAGCCTTGGCTGGATTTTTTTGGAGTGAATAATATTATCCCTCCAAAGGTTCAACCCCAGATCATGAACAGGAGTCTTATGTGTGCTTGGAATAAATGTCCTGTCCATGTACATCAATATATCTCGAATCATCTGCAACGCCTTGTTATGGTCCATCCACATCCTGTTTAGCTCTTCCAGAAATAGTCCCCCTTGAGCTGCCTCAATAGTCATCGATATCTCTTTCAGATGCATGGTCATGGTAGTGACTAGTCCTGAGTAAAGCTTCTCGCCAAATTTATGCAGCACCATATTGTAAGCATTTCTGTGGCGGATAAATACAGTTCAAATGGTCAGACTTATCAAAAACCACAACAGTAATATTGCACTGAAGATAATAAAATTTCAGTCGCAAACTAAGACCCCGCAAAGTATCTGAATCAGCCAATCCAGAAGCAGTGAACTACATCAATATGCCGAAACAATACAAACAAGATTTAAACTTAATAAACCACAACTTTAAAATCTAACGAAACACATCAAGAAGCAAATGGATAACAAATACAACTCAGTTCAAAACTATCTCAACAAGGTTGAACATTCTGAACTACTTTCGACCTATGTATTTGGTAGTGTTTCAATAAGCTTAACCCATCATACTCTACTCATCACAATCAAATTTATAGACCTCTTCAAATATTTAGCTACCTAATAGGAACAGTAAGCATGTGACTTTCATATTCCTAAATTAAAAACGATTAAATACGCCCCGTCATATAACAAAGCAGAAGAATGGCCATTAAACCTCAGTGTTCCATTTTGTAGAAATAAGTCTGCACTTAGCATTTAGCAATACCAACATATTCTTTTTTGCGATCCAACTAAAAGAAAAATATGGAAACACATATATAATCTCACCAACACCATCCGACCTAGTTTACAAAATGGAAAACATATTAGCAGCAATAACTCATTTCCAGCAGTATCATCTACTAAAAATCACCTCCACAACGTACAACATCAACAAAAACAAAACCACAAATTAAAAATCCTGACAAACAAAACAATCAATCAATTGAACGAAGCAAGCAAGCAAACCTGTAAAGCTCTTCAAAGCTAAGTCCACTAGCATTATGATTATAAATTTCATTAATCGCATGCTCCAGAATCTTCCATGTCTTCTCAGCATACTTTGGATCCACCACAACCCTATGCTTAAACGCCTCGATATGAAAATTCCTTTTCTTCTGATTACTCATTCTCTCCACAAAACTCAAATCGCACAACAAATCAGAAACGCGAAAATCGAGGCACGATCGGCGATGTAAGGGTTGGGTTGGATTGGATGATCGGCGAAATTAGGGCTTTTTCTTGCGGATGGATTAGGTTTGAGATTTGATTGCTGATTTTGTTTCTGATGAGATGAAAATAAGCCGTGTTTGGTTTGAGTTTTTTTCACTAGATGCGATATCGGGTTTTTGGATATGTACCAAACGCGACCTTATGTAATCATTCTTTCAACGGTACAGTTTTATTTGATCCCCTGAGTTTCATTTACATCGCCTTAGGTCCCCAGACTAAGGATTGGGCCGTAAATGGATTGGGCCTTCTTTCCAGCCGAGCAAGGGGAGCCCTGCGGTATTCACTTTATCCTTTGGAATTGAAACGGCAACGTTTATCGTTTTGACTAATTTAGGCTTTTTAGAGTAAACGACAAAACACGAATCAAAAAGCCAGACAATCGCTGTCAAGAAGCCAGTCAGCACTTACAGCTCAATTGCTGACGTGGAATATAATATTTATGTTTTTATTTACAAAAGAGGAAAAACATGGAAAAGAAGTGCGCACGTTAATGTAGGGGTGCGCACGGTAAGTCGGCTTGACTCTTTTCCATTGCAACGTTTCCGCCACCACCTGAAGAATCTCTAAATTGAATAATAACAAAAATAAATCGCAGAGGAGAAAATCGGCTGACGGGTTTTCCATCTCATTTCCCAGATTCCGTTGATCCTGTTTCGATCGCGCTTGGTCGTTCATTTACATGCAATTGGCGTGGAAAGAGCTATAGAACGGTCCCAGATTCGTTGAGTATTGTCAGGTTTTAGGGTTGATTTGATTCGGTGTTCAGATTGTAATGTAGGTCTTGATTGATGTTGGTCTAGGGTTTGGAAAGTTTTGATTTTTTTATAGAAGTTACAATAGGTGTGGAGTTTTGGGGGATTTTGGTGGAAAGTTGATTGTGAGGTGGTTTTATAGCTGGAAGCTGAAAGGTGAGGAGTGAAGAAGATTTGGCGTAGTTTTAATTTAGGGTTTGGTTAGTGTGAGTTTAAGGGATTAGGGTTTGATCTTAGCTGTATATTGGACATGGGGTGAAGGGGGAGAGGTTTGATGCGTAGTGTACTATGGGGAGAAGCTGGATGAAGGGGAATCAGAATTTTGGTTTTGCGGATTTAGGTGGTTGTTGGAATGGATGCTTATGGTGCTTTTGGACGGCAATTAGTGTTGTTACTTAAATGGCCGATTCGCATAGAAGTGTCTTCCCTGAGAGGGATATTGAACAGGTAAAGAACTGTCTCTCTATGGCTCGTTAATATGTGAATAGTAAATGTATTTTGGCCTGAGAGGAAATGCACAAGTGGATTACTCGTTTTGTTTCCTGTATAGGCCATTGCATCACTTAAGAAAGGTACTCAGTTGCTGAAGTATGGACGTCGAGGGAGGCCAAAGTTCTGCCCTTTCAGGCTTTCAAATGTAATATAAGCATTCAAATGGACGTCCATTTATGATTGATTGAAGTTGTTGAGTATTTACTTATTGCATTGTAGGACGAGACTATGCTGATGTGGTTTTCTGGAAAAGACGAAAAGTTTCTTAATCTTAGTCAGGTATCCAGGTTGATTCCTGGACAACGAACTGTAAGTTTATTTCTTACTCATCAACATTTCAGTGTTACAAAAACAAGTTACGGACATCTTAAATTTCATATAATTTCACTCTTGTAGAGTTACTTTTGTGAGTGGCTGCCAAGCTTTATGATTAAGCTGTTGCGATTTGCAATCATTTATTTCTGATTAGTGGAATATGGAATTTAACAAGTGATAACCTGGTTTTTTCATGTGTATCACGGCTTTCGTCATTTATTTTCCGCAATAACTATACATGGTAGAGGGGTTTGTCATGTCATTTAGCTCAACGTGCTTTTGCAATATTTATGTTTTCTGTTAGCTGTAAATTTATATTCATATTTATCAAGTTGTCTCTCATCATTTTGGAACTTTCTTTTTTTGTCTTTAGATTATTTCTGACTCTTGAAAAATATGATTTTACCCATCTTTCAGGCAATATTTCAAAGGTATCCGCGGCCTGAAAAAGAATATCAGTCTTTTTCGCTAATATACAATGATAGGTCGCTTGACCTGGTAAGTATATAGTATTTTACATATATTACATGCATGATACTTTAAAAAACTTAATAATCCTTTCTTCTCACTTGGTTATCGTTATAGGAGCTTTCTTATCTGATAGTCAATATTTGATAGTAATGTAGGTAATATCTATTCAGTGAAAAAATTCAACTGACTCTTCGCTTCTTCATATTTCTTGGCAGATATGTAAAGATAAAGATGAAGCCGATGTCTGGTTTGTTGCTCTTAAAGCACTTATCTCTCGGCCCAATTACCGTAGGTCAGGAGTTGAATCCTCAAGGGGTAGTATATCATCAGAAAGTGTTCATTCTGCTCCTCGAAGGAGCTCTCCATCTGTTGCATTTGTCAGTAGCTCTAGCATTCTCCTTGTCACCACTTCATTGAACTTTTAGGCATATACATTCTGACTTCCTAACCCTGATTGAGTTCCTCTCTTTAAACTATTCTTCACAGGAGCTTGGAGAGACAAGGCTTCAGATTCCATTTGAAGCTCCTCAAGGTGGATTAGGCAAGGCTTTTTCTGATATTGTAAATCATACAGCCTCGGTTAAGAAGAATGAAGGGCAGAGCGAATCTATTTCCCATGCTTTGAGTTCATTATCAGCCGGGTGTGTGGAAGACTCGACCAATAGAAGTTCAACGTCAGATTTTCGAATCAGTCTGTCAAGTGCTGTAAGCTCATCAAGCCAGGGTTCCCAGCTAGATGACTTTGATGCATTAGGTGCTGTTTTTATGTGGGGAGAAGGAGTTGGTAATGGATTATTGGGTGGTGGTTCAGATAGAGTTGACAAATCAAGCACCAAGGCAGATGCCCTTCTTCCTAGGCCACTGGAATCAACAGTTGCCCTTAAAGTAAAAAACATAGCTTGTGGTCGGAAGCATGCCATGCTCGTTACCAAACAAGGGGAGCTCTATAGCTGGGGCGAAGAGATGGGTGGCAGGCTTGGGCATGGCGTCGAAGCAGATGTCTCACATCCCAAATTCGTTGATGCTCTTAGTGATTTGTGCATTGATGTAATATCATGTGGCGAGTATCATTCCTGTGCTGTTACTAACTCGGGAGATCTTTACACATGGGGTGATGGTGCTCATAATATTGGTCTTCTTGGGCATGGAAGTGAAGTAAGTCATTGGATTCCGAAGAAAGTTGGTGGCTTCATGGATAGTATGCAGATTGTGTTTATCTCATGTGGATCTTGGCATACAGCTATTGTTTCATCAACTGGTCAACTGTTTACATTTGGGGATGGGACTTTTGGAGCCCTAGGACATGGCGATCGCTGTAGCACAAGTGTTCCACGTGAGGTACAAAAATTAAGTGGGCTGCGAACTTTAAAGGTTGCATGTGGTGTATGGCACTCAGCTGCAGTTGTTGAAACTATGACGGAATCTTCAGATGCTGAAAATCCTCCTAGTACGTCCACTAAACTTTTCACATGGGGAGATGGAGATAAATATCAACTTGGGCATGGTGATAGAGAATCAAAGTTGACCCCCATTCAGGTAACAGGGATGGGTGACGAAACCATTCATGAAGTAGCATGTGGTTACAGTCTCACGGTTGCTCTCACCATTAAAGGAAATGTGTACACGATGGGAAGTTCTGTTTACGGGCAACTAGGAAATCCTGAAGCAAAAGGAAAGGTTCCTACTCGTGTTCAAGGTAACATTGCAAACAGTGTTGTAGAAGCAATAGCTTGTGGGTTTCACCATGCTGTGGTTTTGACTTCTCAAGCACAGGTGTATACCTGGGGTAAGGGAGCTGAAGGGCAGTTAGGCCATGGTGATACTGACAATAGAAATGCACCGACCCTTGTCAATTTTCTCATGGATAAGCAAGTGAAAAGTGTAACTTGTGGACCTAATTACAGCGCTGCTATTTGTCCACATCAATGGGCTTCTAGTGTTGACCATTCTATATGTGCTGGCTGCCATAACCAGTTTGGTCTTAGAAGAAAACGACATAATTGTTATAATTGTGGCTTAGCCTTCTGCAAAACATGCAGCAGCAAGAAGTCCTTAAAAGCTGCAATGGCTCTTGATCAAAGCAGGCCATATCGGGTTTGCGATGATTGTTTTACCAAAATAAAAAAGGCAATGGAAGCTGGACCTATTTCCCGAATACCCAAAGCCAGAAGCAGCAATTTTAATCTAAAATCCGGTGAGCCTATTGATAGTTTGAAACCACAGAGGAAACTTTCCAGATTGTTATCTCTCAGTGCATTTAACCAACTTGAAAATCATCAGCCTAAGCCAGCAAAAAACAATCGAATCTTCCCTCGTCTGAGCCAAGGTATTCAGTGGTCTGAAGAGGGTGCTGATGACGCCTCTAATTCTAGAGTTTCTTCAGTTCGATCACCTTCCAGATACTTTCCATTACCTTCGAGACCAGTTACCAGGGAAGCATCTCCTGTTTCTAGCAGAAATCCAAGCCCCCTTCCATCTACCTTACCATCCCCTATAGCCCCTGCAAATGCAAAGATACCTGACTCTTGTTCAGCTCAAGAAAACGTGGCATTAAAAGAACAGGTCAGTTAGTTTTACGTAGACTTCTCATCTGTTTAGATCTATATATATTTACTATTAGCACATCTTAGTCCACCTTATGTCATTCTCTACGGATAAACTGATCCATTGAGTAAAGCATGACAATATTTTAGTAGTTAGCTCGTGAAAGTTTGCACTTTGCATATGAAAGACTGGTCTCTGCAATTTGCATTTATTGATCGTAGGCAGTTCGTCTGATTTAATTGTTATGTTAATAATTATCAGAGTCAAACATATTCTTGCAACTAGACATAAACTGATGTTTCTGATGTTCAACATTATCCTTACCTCACGTGTCAACTCACTATTTGGTAAATGTAGGTTAAGGACCTGACAAACAAAAATCATCATCTTGAGAAAGAACTCGAAAGAACAATCAAGCAGTTAAATGAGGCTAGTAGTGCTGCAGCTTCAGAATCAGAAAAATACAAGGCTGCCATGGAAGTCATTGAATCTCTAACTGCACAGGTTTGATTATCCTTCTTTCACGATTCATCGACTTTATTGCTAAAGATTTACTGATAATATCCTGTTATTAAATTTCGCTCAAAAGATATAATTCACTACTTTCAACAAAGTAATATACTTGTTTTGCGGAGAAAAGAAATTACTTGGTTCTTTCTCTATTTGTTCAAAAGTTGTTTCTTGTTTGAGCAGTGAGTTGCCAAATAAAGACAGCATTGGGTTGACTCACTTTGTTCAAAAAATATATTTGAATCCTGTTTCTCAGATGTATATTTTCAGTTTTACATCCATTTATTCAAGAAATCCACGTAGAGCTTTTTTGCATTATTGCATTGTCATCATATCCTACATGCTCTTTAAAGTGAATTTTTATCTCCAAAAATCCACATAGTTCTCAGTATGATTGGTGGTTTTTAAGCCAGCAGCTAAGTCTAGCCAATTTATAGTATTTGATTTGTCTAATCACTTGCATGATTCATGTTTATAGAAAATAATCTTCTGTTATTTTTTGTACCAAGTTATATCGATTATAATCTTTCAAATTTCTGACAGTTAAACAATGTGGTTGAGAAGAAACAAGAAAACACATCTAGTAGGGATCCACTCCCAAGGGATGAGCAGATTGATAGTCCTTCAAATTTTCCTTCAACAGAGACCCATACATCCTCTTTAATTGATTCACGTAGCATAAACTTACACAAAAGCTTCCGTAGTGTACCCAAAACTCGTTCTGAAGATGCCGATACAGTATTTTCAAGTGAAAGTAAGCTGGAGAGTGAGAAGGTCACAACAAGTTTATCCAATGGCAGTAAGGCAGATGCTGAAAAGGAAAAATCATCTTTGCCTAATGGAACTAAGACACGCACTGAAAAATCGAGTACAAGCAGAGCAAAGGCTGAAGGCGATAAAACTGAGCGTGTGATACAAGATGAGCCTGGTGTATACGTTACCCTTATCCCTTGCTCCACTGGTGGCAATGAACTGAAGCGCGTTAGATTCAGGTATATACAATATGAATCCGGTTTTGCAACCGGCTAGTTGTTTGATTTAGTCTCTTACATTAATAGTTGTTAACCCTTTATCACTGGAAGTGTCATAAAAATATTTTAAGCATTTTCGTAATGTAAGTTGGAGCTTATATGGTGTGTTTTCTTGTTTCCACAGCCGCAAACGTTTCTCCGAGGAACAAGCCGAAAAATGGTGGACTGAGAATGGAGCTAAACTATGTGAAAAATACGATATCCGTGTCACGTAGCGAAAACCCTGCTGCTCAACTGAGTTCATAAAATATAGCCTGCCAAACTAGGTCCAAATTCAAGTTGCTGAACAAAAGCGTTCCCTGGAATATAAATTCAGCACTATCATCACTTGTAAGCCAATAGTCTCGAATACCTTGACATGCATGATTCAGGCAAGTGATGAGACTGGCAACAGCAATGTACCATTTTGCAAGAGCCAGCTTTTGGTGGATGAGGTGACTTTGCAGAGCAGGAACATGGTTCATAAATATTAATGCAATTTGATGTTTGCATATTCTTTGACTACATGACATTTTAGGAAATGTTGTGTACAGAGTTTTGTAACTTACATGACATTCCATGATCATTATGTCTATAGAGACATTCACTCTTAATGTCTTGCATTGATAACAGTGGATTATTTACATCTAAGTAGACATGTCTAGAAATGACCAGTTTGAATCAGCTTGGTAGACAATTATGGAGAACAACATTGTATAACTATGTAGGACCAAATGGAGGTTGTTTCTAGTTTTTACATGCATTTCAACTTGGGTACAAGACGCCATCAATCTCCAAACTGGTCACAGTCTACTTGCCTGCCTGCAGATGTAATGCTAATCTAAATAGAGCATTTAAGTTTAGCTGAATGGACTGTATATCATTCCTCTTTAGGTACAACTTGCGTATTCATAGTAACCATCTAGAAAAAGAATCATTACAACTTGATGAAAAGTGATGAATCAATGGAACATTTTTGAAGACAATGCGGAGGACAAAGTACATATTTTATCCTCCAAATGAAAGCCATCCAACCATCTTTTATTGTCCAAAAGGCAAGAACAAGAAGAACAATGAGTGGAACATGGACAAGTTTTCCATAATAAATGGCATCAAAAGTACTAAAGAAAATACTTGTTAGACATGTCCTTTAGCCCCATTCCCCACTATAAACCCTTCTTGTTTTTGAACTTTGCCTTTATGCCCTTCTTTGTTTACAATCTTTGCTACTGCTTTAGACCATCCCAACAAGCATCATCAGGTAGGTCATATCGAATTTTACGTCAACTTTTCGTTTCATCTAGAAATGCCGTTTACGAAACACTAAACAAAGTCTAGATTAGGTAATAATCCTAAGATACACAAAACACTGTCAAACTTAGGAAGACATCACAGTCAGTAAGAAAAAATACAAGCAAGACTTCATTCACAAGTTACATTGTACCAGCCATTTTCAACATTAAAAACAAGTTTCCCTAACCCCACACTGGAGCAAAAAAATGATTGCATATTGGAAGTGAAATATAAGCATATAAGAATATCAAAAAATGTATAAATCACAGCTATGATTTACTAAGATCATAACAAACAAATGCATTAGAGTTGGCCAAATGTAACTCAAAAAACTTAGAAAATGCCTTAGCACAACTGGAAGTTGACTCGAAAGAGTAAATAAACAAACGCGGTGATACATACTTGTTAGGGATGCGATTTAAGTAAATGAAAGAGCAAATGTGAACTGAAAAATGACAATGAAAAATTTCATGAAGAAAACGTTGTGTTTTATGATTTTGAGTAAAACTGTGAGTTTCCTCCACGTCTTGGATAAAAGAGAAAAATTACCAATTTTCAAGAATCAAGTGCCCAATGGCGAAACAATCTTGAAGAAGAAGTCATGCGCACCTTGATTTCTTCAGCACCCCATAACAGCACAATTATACACAAAATTTCCTGTTCCTGATGAATTTCTGGCAAGCAAATTCCACTGAGCAGGGCCTTCGTTTGGTACCCAAGAATAAATTTCAATAAATCCTTCACCCATACTTCTAGGCCCGCCAATGACAATAAGCTGATCCCCACAAGCCCTGAATGCAAGACCCCAGCCGTTCATTGAGACAGCACGTTCAGGTAGTCTTCCAACAGAGACCCAAACTCTTCTCTTTTTATCGTACTTCTTTACCTCCATGTCTGAATAATCAGCAGCATATAGCTCGTCACTTACTACAGCGACTAAAGGTGGTGCCTCAGCTGAAGCAGGCATTTCATTTTCCCCAGCAGTAATGCTTCGACCAGGGGACATGTTCGGAATCTCTGTCCAGGTTTTAGTCTCTAGATCATATTCTTCTCCACATGATAACAATTTCAACTCAGCTCCACCTATTCCTCCAATCACATAAAACTTTTTATCCATGAAGACGGCTGAGCACATCTTCCTCCGCTTATGCATGTCAGGAAGCCTTTTAAACGCATGGGTCTCCGAATTGTATAGCTCAGCAGAGTTCAGAATATTTCCTTGAGAGTCACATCCACCGGCTAAGATAGCAATCTCGCCAAGACTTGCTGAACCAAACAAGCATCTAGAAGCATTCATTCTCATTCCTGATGACCATGAATTAGTCAAGAGGCTGTATCTATATATGACAAATGACATCACTTGTTTACCAAAGACGAGGAGCTCCGTGCCTACGGCTAAGGACTCCTTATCCGAAAGTAGAAAGCAATCATTAACAGGCATATTTGGTAAGTGCATCCATCGGTTACGAATGGGGTCAAAAGCCTCCCATTCCAGCAAATGACATGAGAAGTAAACCCAGTGCTCAATGAAACCATTCAGCCTCCGCAACCTATACAACTCACCGCTCTTAACTAACGAGTGGAAACTCTGGTTAAGTGATGCAATTGAGCCATAATCAGATCTCGAGCACCTAGCCAGACAGCTAATAGACAAATCACGCCCAATAAAACTTATAAGCTGGTTACAAGACGAATCTCCGGAATGACGTTTCTGACCAATAACCCCAAGCTGGAGTAAGTTCTCCTTCTCCCTATGATCATCCAGCATCTCCATGTCCTCATAATCTTCAAAAGCATCCAGCCCCTTTACAAGGCTCATTCCATCGCACTGCTCATAGTCATGACCTCCAAAAGTCTTACGCAACTTTCTTGACCTTGCATCCTCCTCATCCTCGTAAATCTCTATCCCCCGCTTGCCTTTATTGACCTCGAGCCTTACGGTCAAGAACACGCGCTCACAGCTGGATTGAAATACCCCCGAAACGATATATGACTCCAACATTTTTTGCAGCACGGCACCACACACCAACTCAACCAATAAACTTCAAATCAATCCACTGCAGCATCCTCACCCAAAATCATAATCAAACCAAATCCAACACACAAAAATCCAACCTTCAACCTGCTGTAAACAAATCAACGAGAACAAAAGCCCAATTAAAACACATCTCTGAGTTCAATAAAGGCATATATGATATCCAAAAACGAACACTACAAATGCAACTTGCTTAAAAACAAAAAATGATATCTTTTTATCTATCAACAGTTGCAATCAAAACCCTAGTCACTCTCGATAAAAAGCAATCATTTCAATTAAAGCTCCGCTCTTTTCACCAAATCATTTAAACCCAGAAACACAAATATAACCCAATCCCGATCTCAGCGAAAATGAGATCCAACCGGTTACGGAACTCAAGTAAACGTTTTCGGAACTGGGTCACTACTCACTAGCAGATCTATTAAAGGTTAAAACTTTGATAATCCAAGTAATCAAGGGTTAAGATTAATAAGATGAAACAATAAGCATGATGAAGATAACCTTCTACTAATTGGATAATAGAGAGAACACCTCTGTCTGAGTGTCTGTCAACTGAAGAGCGAAGACTAATTGAATCATTAGAGGTGGACTCATTTGCTGACGTGTCAATAATTGTTTATTTTCCTCCCAATTCAACTTAAACATTTTTACAATTATTTTAGTCAAATCTCATATTAACCCGTTTTTGTCTAACAATTTTAAATTATTATACTCCCTTCATCCATAATTTATCTCTCATTTGGATTTTTGCACGGTTTTTAAGGAATAAAAGAAAAAATAATTAAAAAAAATAGTTGTGGTAAGGAAAGAAAAAAAAGTGATTTGATAGATAATAAGTAGTGAAAAAAGAAGAGAGACGAGAAATATGTGGTGGAAAACTAAAGAAGACATGTTCATTTATGGTAAGATTTAGAAATGGAAATGATTTTGGGACACCCAAAAAGGAAATGAGACATTAATAATGGGATGGAGGGAGTATAAAATTGTTTTTATTAAGTTACAATGAAATAAATTTATGAAAATTCAAGACGTATTCCATTTTTTATATAAGAGGAGGTGCCCTCACAAAACATGAGAAATGATGTATCCAGACGCTCTTAGTTACTAGACCAAGATCATGATCATCTTGACACCACTCCTTTTGCATTTTGTTTACATTGACATTTGTAAATAGCAATATGCAGTAGGTAGTCCAATATAATATACCATTTGACTACAATCCCTTTCGAAAACCGCTTAATGCAAATATAATAACCAGCTGGCTACAATAACATTTCACGTACTCCATATTTTGGTGTTAGGTCGGTCAGCTGAACATTTAAAGTCAACAAAAAGACAAGTAAAGCAATCAACTATTTAAGGTTTGAATTGATTGTTCAGTTATCTCAAACTGACCAAGTATCAATACTATATTTAAAGCAGGAATCTATATTATATATAAAGCAGAAATGAGTGAATTAACGGTTTCTTTTGAAGCCACAATTCATCTCAAATTGCCCTTACTTCTTTTCATATTTACATATTCGATATATTTACTATAAACTATACGATATGAAATAAATAATAAATAATTATATACACGTATTTATGTGGACAAAAGTACTAGTTTTACTCTGTGGAAGTGGAACATAAATTTAATTCAAACAGTCGAGACAAGTTATGAAATCGACAGTTAAATTCGCATTGGTGGACGAGTGTTAGAACACGCGTATTGTTCATGGCTGTGCATGAAACCGTGGCGAAACTCGAGAAAAAGGCTTTAAAGTGTCCAAGCCCAATAATAAAAGGCCTATTTAATGGGCCGACCATCGGCCCAAATCAAAATCGGGACCACTTCGTTTCGAGATCTGTAAGGAGCATTTCCATGGTGTCTGTCGGTTGCGTTGACCTCGTCTTGACCATACTCTCCAGTCCAGCCTACAACCCTAATAGACTATGGCGCCCCAGTTAAGGTGCGTTCGTCGAGTCTAATATGAGAATTTTGGATATGATAGATGAGTTCAAATTGAGGTTTGGTACCTACAAATAGTTAGTTGTATGGATTGCTCAAATGAAATTTAGGTTTTGGATTGATTTAATGTGATTTTTAGTACAATGTACTAAATTGCAGTTGATTTCTCCACAAGTGATCAGTATCCTGCTCTATATATTTTTCATGTTAAATATATAATTATCGCTTTGGCTATTTTCTTGGGGTTGAAGTTTCCTCCACTCTTTAGATTTCAGTGTGTCTAGGAGAAGTATGCACAAAACCTAGATTGTGCTCCTTAATTATCAGTGTGTTTCCGACATTGTCATGGAAGTTAATGTTTACATTCTTCTGGGCCCCACTTGTTACTAACACATTGTTAGTTTTTTAGGGTAGAGCTAGAGTCACTTGTTTAAGTGACATATACATAACCATTTGAAAATGAAACCTTTGTGATTGAAAATATACAGCATCATTGAGTTAACAGTTACAGTATCGTTGAGTCTATATGTAACTCACTTGCATCATTCCGTTGACAATTCACTTTGCTCATTATTTGCTAATGTAGGAAAGCAACAAAGATGGTGGTTGGTTAGTTGGTGCTGCTCATGCCAGTTAACTGATAATTTTTTTCATGATCCTTATATTTTGAGTCTTTAAACTTTGACTTGAAAATAGTTTATCACTATCTTTAATTATTAATTACTAATATATGTGTACACGCATGGGTGGAAGCAAGCCCAAGGTAAGCAGCAGACAAGCAGGGTGGCAACCAAGGGAGTTGGTTTGGGGAATTTCACTGAATTCACAGTCCCTAGTTTTACACTTGACTCGTGAGCTTCCCCAACAAATTGCTATACTCATGATATTTACTTTGTGGACAAGTTAGCACTCGATCTTAAGTACTTTCATTGGTAAACTCATATTTTGTGTAAAGTTTGAGTGTACGAGTTAGGGCCACACAAAGTGAGAGTTTGAAATTTTTGAAGAACAAGAAATTACGGAGTTCTATAGTTTTGTGTTCCAATGAACTCACCAAATCTTAAGAGATTTGAATTTCGGCCCCCTCTTATCATCTACCCATTAACTGTTTAATAAAGTTCTTTCTTGTTTCTTTTTTCTCTAAAATTTTCTTAGCAGCTGGAATCTGGTTTCAACTTCTGTTTTCGGATGTTTATTTCTGAGTTTGTTTTTAAACAGCTATCTGTTGACAAAAGCTGGATGGACAATAGGGCACTGCCTAATCAAATCTTTGTGAAACATGGTTATGCCTTCTTCAATTTTGTGGCTTCATATTTGTTCCCATATTTGACATATGCGTCAACTTACATTCAAATAAAAGTATAGACAACCGATATGGATTGTTGAGATTTTATTTTACTCTGTGCCAAGTTTCAGGTTTTCAAGAACTATTCCTTGAGATGAGTGTAAGAAAGTTCAAACAAGAGGTCGCACCTTTTTGCCAAGGTACACTGCATTATATTTCTTTAGTCTTTGCTAAACTGAGAGGATCGATATATTTCACAAATCTCTTGAATAGGTTGATTTATATCGTAAAAGCCGCTATTTATACATGTTTGTAGTAATAATGCGTGGATTAACCATCATTTGGAAGTGTGTTCGGTCTTATTTAAAAAAGTGTCATGGTGATCACTCTATTCAAATTTCAACTGTTTAATGGTCATTTAAGTTGCTCGCATTCACATGTCTGTTTGTGAACCACTTATGCTCAGCATTAGTAAAAGCTGTTATTTCTTGGAGAGCTTGTCTTGTGGATTGTTTTTCAATCTGTCCTGATGTCTGTTCATGCTATCCACTGAACTTTTTATATAATATATATTTCGGTAAAAGTCAATAAATCCACTGAACTATTGATAAAGCGAATTCATTCAATGATTGAAGTAAATCCCCAAACCAATAAGCCAGATGTTTTCATAGGGCTGCAAAATTAATAGAACTCTCAAAAAATGCCTTCTAACAATCATTTCCTACACTGTGATTATGTATTTAGGGTTTTTTTAAAGTTTGTCGCTTGCTCTGTAGGGATTCAAATGTGTATTTAAATGCACGGATTAAGTCCATTGCCGACTCACCCTCACTCATATTGTAAATGTGCGGAATAAAATACTTCTTATGAGTTGGGATATGTTTAGGGTTATCCTAGCTTTAAGGAATCTCTTTGTTTCTACTCAACCTTTGGCATTTACCTGTAATATTTTTCAACGTGCAGAACTGACAAGCAGGTGGAATAGAAGGTCATGAGTCATGACAGAGAAGAATAGAAACTAAAAAGATTAGAATATTCAGGTAAACCCACATGACTGCATTGATAACTGTTTTGGGAGTATAAACACTTCAATGCGAGTTTGAGCTCTTTACTGGAAGTTGGCATCTTGTCCACATTTTTAAACAAAAACTCTGCATTCAAACCAAAATATGCTCAACAGTCCATCATGGTAACTCTTATTAAAGTTTTATTGAATATTTAATTAGTATGTCCTTTCTGAAAGCTTGCTTTGTTTTTCACTTTTACATTATAAACAGTACGGGTGTTATTTTAATTGCATAGTTTTTAAAAGCTTAACTAAGCTGCTTGTGACATGTGTATTTTCTCTGAAATCAAAGTCAGTTTCGCCAAAATACAGTTGATATTGTTTTTTTGCTTATTATTATATTTTGGACGTGAACTGAATTAAGGATGACTTTCTTCCTAATCCTTATGTTTAGAATAATTTCAAGCGGGGAAACAAAACCTAGAAACCATTTTTTTAATTTCTCTGGAGATTTTGTAATTTGCATTTACTTAAACCAATTTGTTGGCTCATGATGTGAGAAAAGATCCGTTTTATTGACTTAGGGGATATATTGGTCTTCTATACTTGTTTATGTGTATTTTAATCCGTTTAATCACTTTGGTTGCTCTCTTTTTATCATTGATTGCTCTACGGAAGTCACCACAAAAGGCGGCTAAAGGTTCGGAGAGTGACCCCTGATGAGGTGCATATATTGGCTTCACATTGAGTGTTTCTCACACTTCATTTTATCATCTTCAGCAAGAGGTCAATCATATCCATAAACAGCCTCTTAATGTTTCCTTCATTGTATGTTTAGCTTCTGCTGTCACTGCTTGTGATTCATTGATATTCAGAGAGTGAGAGGGATTTAGCCGGTGAAAGAGACAGGTAGAGTGGAAGAGTTAAGTGGACTTGAGCAGTGACACTTTTTGATTCATGGCTATGGATGAGGGAATTGATGTTGATAAAATAGATGAGATAATGCTTCCTGGGTTCAGATTTCATCCGACTGATGAAGAGCTCGTTGCGTTTTATCTGAAGAGGAAGATTCAACAAAGGCCTTTAGCGATAGAGCTCATCAAGCAACTTGATATCTACAAACATGATCCCTGGGATCTTCCAAGTAATACTATTTCACTTTTCAGTTCAGTTCAGTTCCCTTCCTTTTCTTTTCCAGGCATCTGCCTGCTATCTTTAATAAAAGATTTTTGAGTTTTATGACATTTTACATCCTTTTTGCAAGCAGAGTTGGCAGCTACTGGGGAGAAAGAATGGTACTTCTACTGCCCGCGGGACAGGAAATACAGAAATAGCACTAGGCCTAACCGGGTCACTGGTGCTGGTTTTTGGAAAGCAACAGGCACTGACAGACCCATCTACTCATCTGAAGGAACCAATTGCATCGGCTTAAAAAAGTCTCTAGTTTTCTACAAGGGTAGAGCTGCCAAAGGGATTAAAACCAACTGGATGATGCACGAGTTTCGCTTGCCATCCCTTTACTCAATACATCAAAAGCAATTAATTGACAAAGCCATTCCAGCCAATGTAAGCTAAATAAAAAAACCAACTCTTATACATTACATTTCCCTTCTTGCTCTTGCTGTTTTCTGATAACTGTGGATTGCTGGAAAATGCAGGATGCATGGGCAATTTGCAGGATATTTAAGAAAACCAATACAACCGCACAACGAGCAGTCTCCTACTCGTGGGTCTCATCGCCCTCAACGGATAGCCTTATGCTGCTGAAAAGTGAACAAAGCAGTCAATTGAGCTCCACAGAAAGTAACATCATGTCCATGAACCCTTGCTCAAACTTCCCCTACAGCTTCAACACCTGGCGCCAGCTACAGTCTTGCGCTCCAACGTTTTCATCTCCAGATCTGAGCTACTGCAAACCTGTCTACCCGACTAGCCATATACTACAAACCAATGGCGATGCCAACAGCGACATATCAACCATGTTATTCAACATCTCATCATCATCCACAACAACTGCTGAAGTGTTATGTAAAGCAGCCCCTTCAGACAGCTCTGAGTTTACCACCATCTTACCTCAAGCTCTACTTCATGACACTGAGCATAATCTTCAAGAGCTGCTGAAATATCAAAATGAAAGCTACTTAGATGGCTCATGGAGCTTGCTTCGTCCTGAATACAAGTCCTCAGTCAATATGTCACTGCCGTCCGATGCCTGGAAATCTAATTTGGTCAGGGATTCCTCGCCATTACCCTCTGAGATGTCAACTAACTACAAATGCTACACATGAGAATCCCAAGACAGCAAAAACATTGAGTTAAAGGTAATTTCTAGTTAGCAGCTCTCTATCTGTGCTCTGATTGTTTTAGTTTTATTATTAGCTAAACCTGTTGGTTAGAAGAAGATCCATAACCATGTACAATGTTGTCTGCTTATGGTTTCGTGACATGTTTCTGACCATGCAAGAGCACTGGCCTTAATACGATGGGCTGGGAACAGAGGCCTGGTGAATCCCTTCCCAAACCCCTTTGCCAACTTCGAAATAAAAAAGAATGCAAAAGAATAGTATAGATAAATAGCTAAACAAAGTTGATATGGTCGAGTACGGTTTCAAGATCCCAAATACGATCTTATCAAATGTGTGTCGCCGGTGGGACACACTGACATTGCTGTTAGGGTACATGCCTCTGCTAGCAACTTTTACATATAGCTAGCTAATCAAGCTTGTTGGGTGTGGGTACAAAGAGCCCCATGTTCTTGGGTTGGCTCATTGCACTAAAATAATTGCATCCTCACATCATCACACTCACACTAGCTGGTAGCCAAGCCATGTTAACTAACTTGTTCCAAAAACCACATCTGATGCAATTTGCATAGTATACAACTTGAGGGACTCTGTTGTGATTAATCAAAGTCAGCAGATGTAACTCAATTTTAGTTAAAAAGAGAAAAACCCTTGTTTTAAACTGACCTAATCCATTCTTAAACAAGACAAGCAACCTAGTTTAAGCAAAAACTAGATACCAAAAAAGGACATGTAGCCAAAAAAGGAACAATTGTCTTCTACCATCTTCACATATTTAATCTTAAGCATAAAGGCAAGCTAATTTAATATCCATGCTTGCCTTATAAGGACCTTTTTTGTCACCCTAAACAAAGATAACATATTTTATTTACTTGAAAACTCATATGGGATATGCTTTGCTAGCTTTTAGTCATTTCATTCTATCAATCCTCCTACTCAATTCTTTATTTAGATATTAGGACTAAACAATGCTTGGATCTTAGCCAAATACATGTGAATAGTCATCAAATGTACAACAACTAACACTTTTCTAAGTCATTATAATAATGTTCCTTGAACATTCTTCCTTAAACATGACATTGCTAATAATAACTAAAATTTTGATTCGTGCGGATGCTCATCAGAGTTAGTCCAGTTGATAAGAATCGGAAATTTTTACGTGAATCACTGAAATTAATAGAATTCTGATGGTCGCATTTACAAAAAAGTCTCTATTAGGTTTTAATGTTCAAAGGATCGATGTTTATAGTCAACACAATCTCTTGCCTCATTATGTCCAGATAATAAAAATCAACCCTTATTAAAGAACATGGCCTTAAATGAAATCAGTCTGATTTCCTCATTTTTGATGAGACTATTCAATTTAATTCAAAATTTTAAATGGATGATAAAATTCAGAAAAATAAGTAAATTAGCATACGAGAAACTCAGTTGAGATGAAAAATACAATAAATATTAGAAGTCTTTACTCTTTAGTACTTAATTAAATTACATTTATTTAAATTAACTGAAATTAAACTCTAATAAAACAGAGACAGTCTCTAATCCGAATTAAACAGAGGAAGTGGATCCACCGTCAGTGCTCTGTTTTCCGCCATTGTTTCCGGCCACAAGCATCACCTCCGAACCATTCAAACCTCCGCCATTGTAGTCGAAATTGATATTTCCGGTGATCCCCATTGTATTTCTGCTCTTGTTGTTATGCATCCACACCTTTAACACACTCCTGCAAACACCAATCTCATCGCAGAATTTTCTCACCACATCGTCGTCACTCCTCTGCATCTTCCATCCAAGTCCATCTGCAAAACGTCTCATCTTCTCCTTCTGCTCTGAGCTGAATTTTGTACGGAATCTCTTCCTCGGCTTCCCGTCTTCGTCGAAACAGAGCTTAGTTTGACCAGGAGTCGTTGTTGTTGTTTGAGTTGAAATCTCGACGCCGGAGCTCAGAGCCATCAGGATCTGTGGTGCGGAGGGGTAGATCGAGCTGATCGGCGCTTCAGAGCGAGATGGGGATGAAGAATTCGACGGCGAAGTTGATGAGAATCGCTTAGGGCGGTGGATGAAGATAGGCGCCGCAGCAATTGTTCTCGTCCCTGTCGCAGCTGACTGCGTTTCCAAACGGTGGAAGTTACGATGACAACCACAAGCGGCACAGTTAAGTGACGGAGGTGGCGGAGGCATGTACTCTCCGCAACCGTCCAAGGCGTGGCCACCTGTAGCTGCAGCGTGATTCTTTTGACACTCCATATAAAACGGCGTCGTTTCGTGAGTTTGTTGTCTCTTTCCGTTGTTGAAAGACAACGCCTTGAAACAAAGCTGCTGGTGTTGAACTTGCTGCTGCTGTTGTTGCTCTGAACTCATCATCTTCATCGCCACCATTCCTGAATCCATTTCTGGGTTTGATTCAACTCCCAAAAGGGTCAATTGGGTTGGAATTAGTTTCTCAAAATTCGAACCAAAACGTGTTCTTTTTTTTCTCTACAGCAAGCAAAGTTAGAGTGAGAGATAGAGAGTGAAAGATGAGTTTTTTTAGCAGTGAAGGAGACACAGTGCAAGTTGCAGTAACAGCAGCTGCAAGCTCGGAATGGTAAAAATATGGATCAAAAAGATGATTTTTTAAAATTTGATTTAATTATGAAATTTGAATAGGTAAATGGAGTAATGTAATAATAGTGGTAGATGTCAATTTTGTGTTTTTTTGTAATTAAGAGGTTTTTGTTTGTGGCAGGATTGCAGAGGTGGGTTAGTTGAACACTATTTAATGTGTCTGTTGTGGTCACTTGCTCATCACAATCACCCTTTGCTTGTTGTCTCATTAATTTGGTTTTCCCCAATTTCAAGTTGAGTTTTACACATCCACGTCCTTTTTAAATTTGTAATCATCAAATCAGCTTTGTTTTGATGGTTCAAGATTCATTAGTTTTTGATTATCAACTGTCATGCTTGAACCATGTTACTAGCACTCATTTTGTCTCAGTTTGATTCTTATGTGTTTAAGGTATCTTATGAACAATGGACTTGAGATTTGAAGGTCAAGTTTAGATGAAAGAATTGGATTCTCCATTGTTATTGATTTTGTTGAAGACTTCAAGAATACAATAATGCAAGCTACTTAAGCTAGTTTGATGTTTAAATTTGACTTACCTTTGCAACTAGGGTTCCACTTAATGGTAAAGTTGATGTTCCTTTCTTCTGACAATTTGTATGGCATGAATGGTCCTCTAGGTTATCTCCTCAAATCATGGTCCATAAGTTTCCATGATCACCACAAAATCTCTATACCAAATATTCTCATAATCTTCACTTCAACTAGACTTCTCTTTTTCTTTGTCACATTCAATCACTTGACAATGAAATATATAACCACAAATTAATAAACAAATAATCATTATTATGAAATTGCTAGTTGGATACAACTAATTGGATCGTTTTAGACCATACAATCTAAATGATGAGATTAATATGAATGAAAAATAAAAAGAACAAATCATAATCTTGTGAGTAAATGTTTGTCAATAATGCTCTGACAAACATCCATTGTATAGGCTGTCCACAAAAATCAAGCTAACCACGCGCAATCAGACATTTATGAAAACATTGAAACAAAGTCACTCTACTACACCCATGAGGGTCAGCTCAGTCGGCAGAGGCGGAGTAAAAAATGTCACTATTGAAGTCAATTGAGTTCGATTTCTGATGAGACAGGAAAGAACTCTTCGGATAGAATAAAAAGGTATAATATAACTGACTTGAGAGCGAGGATTGTCCAAATAAAAGTAACCCTATTACAAATAATAATGCATGTAGGTGGTCATGGGGGAATTTCATTTTAACATTTTTTTGTTTTGAGAATATATGAACCAATCATTGATAAAGGGTATATTCTAAATCCAATGATTTATTTTATTATAAAAATTCTTAGGAATAATCCTCAAGGATCATGAATATGAATTTTCAAAAATTTAGGGTTATGGCCTCATTATTTTCACTATCAACTTTGTTTGCAAGAATTTTTGAAATGTAATGAAGGTGCAATTGATCAGACCACATGCAATGTCAGTGCCTTTTGTCTTTGAATATCAACTTTATGCTATAAATTAATAATTGTAGCTTAAATATGTACCAAAACAAGAGGGAAATAGATGCAACACATTTTAGAAACTTCAAAGTGAAGTTACAATTTCTATGATTATTGATAGAAACATTCCAACAAAAACTCTTAGCTATGATCTTTATCAACTCTCCAAGGCATTGCCTTATGTAGTCCTCTCAAAGGCATTGGTACAGCATTCGGTTTTAAAGTATACAGATAGATTTCGTGATAAAATGATGCACCAATGGGACTACATAAGGCAATGCCTCATGGAACAGGAGAGGACTCCCAGTCTGCCCAATAAAAATGTACATGAATGATGTAAAAATCGAGCTAGAAATGCCTAAATATATGATTAGTGCTTGTGCTGAGAACACAATTGTGTTGGTCATTCATCACTCTTCTGCACAAAAGGATTCAGATATTGGGGTGGCGCCACTAGGTGACCCGGGAGAGATACTGTGACAGGATCAACTCTTTGGCCAGAGTGAATCACAAAGGAAATATGCGAGACTTCTAGCATTGCAGAGTCCTGTGTCAACAGATCAGTTACAGATTAGCCAGTGAGTTAACATAGCAAAGTATTCATTTAATAATGGGAAAAAAGTGCCCGAGTACACTTACAAGCAGTGGATGTCTACGCTGCAAGATGTCGATGGCCCGAGCCATGATATAGCATGGCAAGAGCAATTCAGCAGTTTGGAGCAACGAAAGCTCCATGGATAAATATTTTAACTACAACATTGCGGAATACAGTTAACTAAAATCAATAGCACAAAGAGAAAATAAAATTATGTGCAACTACATTTTTTACGGAAACAATATGAGTCAATGTATTTTTTTGAAATGTGCAAGCAGTGATCTTGCGGAAATTTATTACACAGCCATCTCGACTATCTACCCTGGTATGTATTCCTCAAGAAACTTATTGCGCAGAAAGCAAAGAAAAATCATTTCACAACTGATATAAGAGCATTCAGCACATCCCAAGCTCAGTAAAATCACCTGGTCAACAAGACAAACAATTCTGAGTTTACAAAGTTACAAAAACTTGGATTGCATTTAGCACAACACTTTGGTCATGAAAGGCAGCAACTCGAGGCAATATTGCATCTAACGCATAACCTCATCCAACAGGGGCTTCACAAATCCATCCATCCACAGCCAACACACCACACGATTAGTCATTCCTACCCAAACCCACCTGTATGTAATGTAAATTTACCAAACCCTAAATTTACCAAACCTAATCATTCAAAAAGAGCTGCATTTAACCACAACCTAGTCGACATAAAACATTATAAATGGCTGTCTGAAATTACACAAAAAGATTCAAAATTTAACACGCGAGTCTCAAGATTACGCAGGAGGAATTCCAGCGGATCTCCGCACAGAAAACGTGAAAATTGGATTGCTGCGGAAACGCAATTGATTGAAACTTCGCGGATTTAGATTATTTTGATGATAAATTAATATAAATTAGTAATTTTGTGCACAATATCTCTGTGCATTTTAAAACCTATTCAATTATAATTTTTTAAACTAACAAAATATGATATAGCTTTGTTATATTTACAGTTACGAAGAATTTTTATGAAATAAAGTAAATATTAATAAAATCAGAAGTATTATTAGAAACCAAAATTTGACTTTTAAAATGGACTCTTTACACTTTATTAATAGTATAAATTGTAAAATAAAATGATGTATTTTTAGAAGTAGAAATGATAGATGTTGTTTTCAAGTGCATATTGAAAGTAAATTCATTGTCTTGTCGGACCTAAGTCATCTCTTTCGGAGCAAATGATGTTTTTTTGCTATTAATTAAATATGAATCTTCCTAATTAGATAAATCACATTGAATAAATATTAAATTCGAAAAAAAAAAATAGCAAAAAAAACACATGATTTGTCTTTTCCAAAAAATCAAATGTGAATTGTGATATACCTTCAGTATTTCGTATCGTCAAGTATAGCTCAAGATACATAAGAATGATGCTAATCAGTGGTAGAGGTGGTCTTTTTTGAGACCCTTACTATTGGGTGAGACCCTGAGACCCTCATCATGGTCGTTAATTGAATTTGCTTTAAGGGTCCGGATAGTACCACGTGGAGGTGAGAGAACAAAAGCAGCAATTTCTCTCACCTCCGATTTCGAATTTCTCTCACCTCCATGTGGCACAATCCGAACCCCAAAAGGAAATCCAACAAACGGTCATAATAGGGTCTCAGGATCTCACCCAATAAAGGGTCTCAAAAGAGCTTTCTTTATCAGTGGTATACAAAAATTGGAAAACAAAGAAGTCTAGCAATACGACTAGCTATTGTACAGCACAAGCTATGCATGATTATCTGACGATGAAACGCACGCAATGAATTCCAAAATCTCCATATACATGCGCAATTAAATCGAGTAAAACGATTTTCAAGTAAAACAAAGTATAGAAAGGCTAGTCAATGACACACACAACCATTATTGTGCATCCATCTAAAGAACACTAATTGACATCCCAAAAGAAAATAAATTTTAGAATTTTAGCCAAAGTTCTTCATGCATGAATTGCATTATTATTAACAACTTTAGAAACAAATGAAAACCAAACATTTGCTCCACACTTGCATCACCATTCGTATAAATGGATAAGTAAAGAACACTTTAGCAAGATTTAGGCTCAAATTGATAAACTTTCGTGCACTTAATGGATGTCCTCCATGAAGGAAAACTACCTGCCACCTTTAATTTCTCAGAATCCCAAAATATGAGAAGTACTCTTCGCTATACTGTATATATAATATGATTATAAATTTTTAAAGCTCTATGGCTTTCTTTTCTTCCATCTCTTTCTCTTCCTTTTAACATCTTTTTGTGTATTATACTATTTTTACAATATTTAATGCATATCTACTCATTGTCACTAAATCATGTCACACACCATTTGCAAATAATGTTGCTAATGGAAGACAAATGAGGACGTGGTTTGCTCCCTCTTTCTTGGCACCATTATGTAACTTGTCCTTCCACACTTCTCTATATGATTCCAACGCATCCCATTTGAGGGATGAAACTAAAACAACAGCACAGGTCTACTTGAAAACTATCTGGTAGAGCAACCTAGTTAGAGTCTTAGAGAGACAAATGGAGAGTCAAACCCAACAAGTCTCATCACAAGTTCATCAATCAAACAAAGGAACAACATTTCTCAGAACTTGCTTCAATGGAATCAATGCCTTATCAGGTATATCAAACACCTAGTTTATACCCCAACACAGTCTAGACCATGTCTGGCTTTTCAATATTAACTTTTTACATGCATAGGGTTAGAGAAGACAACATATATGTCTACTTGTGTTTGTGTCTAGGTGTTGGGATACTATCAATCCCCTATGCTCTTGCACAAGGAGGCTGGCTGAGCCTAGCTCTACTATTTGTAGTTGCAGTTCTCTGTTGCTTCACAGGCTTGCTTCTACAACGTTGCATGGACACCCATCCTCGAGTAAACTCCTATCCTGACATCGGTGGCCTTGCATTTGGTTCCAAAGGGAGAAGCTTAGTGTCATTGTTTATGTATCTTGAGCTTTACTTGGTGGCAGTAGAGTTCTTGATCCTAGAAGGTGACAATCTTGACAAGCTCTTCCCTAATACTGAGTTAAAGTTGGCAGGTGTAAGGATTCATGGCAAACAATTGTTCGTTTTGATAACCGCTTTGGTAGTCTTGCCATCTACTTGGCTGCGGAGCTTGGGGATCTTAGCTTATGTATCTGCTGGTGGGGTTGTGGCTTCTCTTGTATTGGTAGCGTCTGTGTTTTGGGTTGGAGCTGTTGATGGGGTAGGGTTTCATGAAAAAGGAGAGCTTGTGAATTGGTTTGCAACTCCTACTACTCTCAGCCTCTTTACATTTTGCTACTGTGGACATGCAGTTTTTCCTACCTTGAGCAATTCCATGAAAGATAGAAGCCAATTTTCCAAGGTACTTAATCCATTTCATTAGAGTCTCCATGTTCACTTTATTTGGTTTGGTTGGCAAATGTAGATCCAGTTAAATATTAAAAACAGCCAATAATAAAAACACTTTCTAGGTTTAATATTCTTGTGTAACTGAAAGTTAGTTAATATGTTTGTCAATGTCTGGTCATCATCGAGTGAAGGTGTATGCTGTGATCAAAACTTTAATTACTTATAGTAGATGATTCTCTTGCAGAGACGTCTAATGATTTGCACTCACTCTATCTGCTATCTAAAAACAACATTTTGGTTGTGTATCATAGACATGTGTTACATTACATGTGACCTTACATTACTGAACTTGCAGGTTTTGCTTGTATGCTTCTTGGTAAGCACTCTATGTTATGGATCAATGGCTGTCCAAGGTTACCTAATGTTTGGGCAAAATGTACGCTCACAAATCACTCTAAATCTACCACTTTCAAAAGTTAGTTCCAAGGTAGCCATCTTCACAACTCTCATCAATCCATTAACCAAGTATGCAGTCATGGTGACACCTCTAGCCACAGCTATAGAAGAAAAATCTTTACTCAAGGAAAGTAGACTGATCAGTTACCTTATCAGAACTATAATAGTAATGAGCACCGTCGTCGTGGCCTTGACGATACCCTTCTTTGGCTACGTAATGGCGTTCATCGGCGCGTTCTTGAGCGTCACCGTGTCTTTGATACTCCCTTGCTTATGCTATCTAAAGATAAACAAGGGTGCAAGGACATTTGGGTGGGAATTGGTAGTCATTGGAACAATTTTAGTCATAGGACCTCTTGTGGCTGTGTTTGGCACTTATTCATCTGTTTTACATATTGCAAATAGTCTAATGCACCATTGAAATAGTACTTGAATTTGAGTCATGTAAGAAATATCAAATAAAATTTTAGTATCAAATAAAACATCAGTTGCGAAACGGGGCTAGCTCAGTTGGTTGAGCGCTTACCTTTGATTCCAAAGGTCAAGAGTTCAACACCCCGGAATAGCATGATTTCTCCTCACATTAGTGTAGGAGGTTGTGAAGAGGGTTATTTGAGTGCGCCTACAAAGTCTTCATGATATTTGCTCAAGATTGATGGGAAGAGGAGTCGTTTGACCTGTACTTCAATTGGATTTATATGTACTAGATGATATTGTATCTTGTACTCGTATTCTACCCAATGTAACCCGTATCAAAAAAAAAATAATAAAATAAAACATCAGTTTATTGCATTACATGTTAGTAGTTTTTTTTTCAGTGTTTTCAGTTTTTTTAGTTATGTTTTCTAAAAAATGATATTTATAGTGTTATCATATCCATTCTCTTTTCCCTCCACAAAAACCCAACAAGGAGATTAAAGATGCAAACTTTAATGGCTACAGCGACCTCCCCACCCATCAATCTTACGTCTAGCCCGCTGGAAGACACCACAAGCCCTTTTCAGGCATTATCTTTGATACCCAGATGCAGATCTGTCAGAGAGCTAAAGCAGATCCAAGCTGTTACTATTAAAGCCCAGCTCCAAAATGACATTCAGATTGTAGCCAAGTTGGTGAATTACTGCACTTTGAGTGGAAAAACTGAGTTTATGGATTATGCACGCCAACTGTTTGATGGAAGTCTTGTGAGAGATGTTGTTTTGTTTAACTCTGTGGCTCGTGGGTATGCTTGCTCTGATGCTCCACTTGAAGCTATTAGATTGTTTTTGATGGTATTGTGTGATGGGATTGTTCCGGATGAGTATAGTTTTCCTTCTCTGGTCAAGGCATGTGGGAAAGCGAAGGGGTTGGAGGAGGGAAGCAATTGCACAGCTTTGCAATTAAGCTCGGGTTTGGAAATAATGCTTATTTATGTCCTACCCTGATAAATATGTATACTGAATGTGGAGACATGGGCTCAGCACGCATGGTTTTGATAAGATGTTGGAGCCCTGTGTAGTGTGTTTTAATGCTTTGATCACTGGATATGCAAGAGCAGTCAGCCAAACGAATCTTATCGTTGTTTAGAGAAATGCAAGCTAGGAATGTGGCACCTAGTTATGTTACAATGTTGTGTGTTCTGTCTTCCTGTGCAATGCTGGGAGCTTTTGATTTAGGAAAATGGATACATGAGTATGTTAAGAAGAGCGGGTTCGATCAGTATGTGAAGGTCAATACTGCACTGATTGATATGTATGCAAAGTGTGGGAGCTTGAATGATGCCATTGCGGTATTTGAAAACATGTCTGTAAGAGATACACAAGCCTGGTCAGCCCTAATTGTTGCTTATGCAACTCATGGAAATGGCTACAAGGCTATATCAATGTTCGAAGATATGACGAGGGAGGGTATCCAGCCTGATGAGATAACATTTCTTGGTCTATTGTATGCATGCAGTCACAATGGTTTAGTTGAGCAAGGCATTGAATACTTTTACAATATGAAAAAAAAGTATGGGATTGTTCCTAGGATCAAGCATTATGGCTGTATGGTGGATTTGTTAGGCCGTGCAGGGCGCTTGGACAGGCCTTCAAATTCATTGAGGATATGCCTTTAAGCCAACTGCCATACTTTGGCGTACATTATTGTCAGCTTGTTGCAGCTGTGAGAATGTAGATTTGGGAAAGAAAGTTATTGAGAAAATTTTCGAGTTAGATAAGAGTCATGGTGGTGACTATGTAATTTTCTCAAATATGTGTGCAAGAGCTGGAAGATGGGAAGATGTGAACCATGTGAGGAAACTCATGAGCGATCGCGGAGCAGCAAAGGTACCTGGTTGCAGCTCAGTGGAGGTAAACAATGTAGTTCATGAATTCTTCGCTGGTGATGGAACTTGTTCCAAGTCAAGAGAGGCACACAAAGCTCTAGATGAGCTTGTCAAGGAACTGAAGTTGATTGGATATGTCCCAGACACATCTCTTGTAGTTCATGCTGAAATGGACGAGGCAGAGAAAGAAATTCAATTAAGATACCATAGCGAGAAACTTGCCATAGCTTATGGGTTACTACACACTCCTCCAGGAACAACCATACGAGTGGTGAAGAATCTTCGTGTATGCAGTGATTGTCATAGTGCAGCTAAACTTATTTCATCAATATTTGATCGGCAAATAGTTCTAAGAGATATACAGAGGTTCCATCATTTCAAAGATGGAAAATGCTCATGTGGGGATTACTGGTAATCAGATAGAAGCAAGTTCCATTAATTCATGGACAACAACGCGGACATCCACACTCAGACTATTAAACTTTCCATGTAAGTATCTTATTCAAGTTTTTATGTATGCCTTTCATGGACTGATATAAATATACAGAACCTAACAGAGAAAAGTTGTATACCTACCATTTGATTAGGCTAAGATGATCCCTCTACGTCTCTATTTCTAGAAAACAAACATCTACACTTGGAAGTGAAGTCTGGTTATGTGTATAGATGCTCTGTCCAAGTCTCGTCTGTTAGGCTTATGCAATATGCAGATAACGTTTACGGCTTTTATGAATGATCCAACATGCCATTCTCATTAGATCATGAAAAGGGAAATTGCTACAGAATTTGTGCTCTAAGAAGGAATAACTTGAAAGGAAAGAGATGTTTTACCGCAACTAAAGTTCTTGTCGTGCTTGTAAATTACATCTATTAGTTGCAGTTGATGGTATCTAACATCCCTTTGAATAACTATTCATTTTTTAGGTACATTGAGTTGGACCAAAATTAGTGCATACAAGGTGAAGCATTCACATTGAGGCAGCTTAGGCTCTTCTTCCGTGCTCAACTGTACAAGGGTGGTCATTGGTCAGACAGCTAAAGTTTTATTAGGTCAGCACATTCACCAAATTTAATTACTTGCCTGAATTTTGAAGTGAAGTTAACCGACCATATTAGCAATCAAGAAACCAATTTGAAAGCAGCACTTATATAAACCAAAGATGCTGGATAAACTTGTAAAGGATGATATTAGGAGACGTGTTGAAAATATGTTATAACGTGAGTATACGGACATGTTGCTTGTATATTCTTAACTCCTTTGCTTCTGTCTATATAAGTTAAGGTTAAGCCAATATTACGTCTCATTCAGTATTTATTGGTCATTCATCTTTGAAACAACTTACTTAAAAAGGAGCAATGAAATTGAGTTTCTTTGTCTGTGCTGCGATTTTGTTATCTCAATGTCTTCCATCTCATTGTGCTTCCAAGGATTTTGATTTTTTCTATTTTGTCCAACAAGTGAGTTTCCATGTTCTTGTTGTTTTGGGTGTTATGTTTTAGATACAATATCTTCAGCTCAGTTGTGTTTTGTTGATATATATAGTGGCCAGGAGCATATTGTGACTCGAGACAAAGCTGTTGCTACCCCAAAACTGGCAAGCCTGCATCGGATTTCAGCATCCACGGGTTATGGCCTAACTACAAAGATGGTTCTTACCCGTCAAATTGTGATTCTGGGAGTCCTTTTGATAAAACCCTGGTATGTACTACATAAACAATTTATTTGAACACCCTGCAAAATGAAGAATTGGAGAATCAATTTGTATAAAAAGTAGTCCATTGAAACGCTGTTTTCTGCATTCATAGGTTTCTGATCTTCTCACCAGCATGGAAATGCATTGGCCAACACTAGCATGTCCTAGTGGAGATGGCATAAAATTCTGGACTCACGAATGGGACAAACACGGCACATGTTCAGAATCTATCCTGGACCAACGAGGATATTTCCAGGCTGCTCTTGACTTGAAGAACAAAACCAATCTTCTTCAAGCTCTCATCAGTGCAGGTAATTTATATTCTCATCGCAATTTTTCACTTCCTACCAGTTCTGTTGAACAATGTGTCAGATATAAAGATGAATAACCGGAACAATGCAACTATACAGGAATAAGGCCAGACGACGGATTTTACAGCATAGAGAAAATCAAGGAAGCCATCAAGCATGGATCTGGTTATGAGCCTTACATTGAATGCAATGTTGACAAATCAGGTAACAGCCAGATATACCAGGTATACACATGTGTGTGGACACTTCCGGCACAAATCTCATCGAGTGTCCAGTTCGGCCTAGAGGCAGGAGATGCAAAACAGAGATTCAGTTCCCCAAGTTTGGCGGTCGGAAAGTTGCTCCACAAACTAGCTCCCACGATGAGCTCTAGACTTGCAGAACCAGACTTCTTATTGTACCCTCCACCTTTCCCTTTGTACTAAATCTCTAACTCATTGTTGTACTCAAACTACAACTCAATTCAAAACTTAAAATTTCCTTTGGATATTGTGATCAAAATCCGCTTTAAATAATACTAAAAACTATCAAGACGACGTCATTTTTATACGTTTTAGACATAAGTTTAACCACATTACCTTATTTGAAAGAAAAGCTGTCGTTAAAAACCGAACAGAACCTCGGCAACGGCTTTCTAACTTCTCCAACTCACAAGACACAAGCAAGCAACAACATATCTATCTATCGATTGTTCTTCTTCCGCTGTTCCAGATATTTAAAATCCAACAATCCCCTGCATTTATATCCTCCTTTGCACGCTCTGTTCTGTTCCACGGTCAAAGTTTGAGACAAATATTGAATCTTTTTGCAAATAATCGAATGGCGACAGACTCAGGATCACAAAGAAGGTACCTTGGAAGATTAGTGACTCATCGGAATGGTGAAATGACGCTTTTTCTCCCGTTCGTCTTTGTCGAGGATTCAGATGATATGATGAGGTTGGTTCTTGTAAACCCTTCTGACCGGAGCTTCCTTGGGATGCAAGGCATTTCGAACTTGGAAGCAGCTTTGTTTACGGATGATTTAGAGAGTAAGACTGGGACGCCTCCAGCGTCCAGGAAGTCGATTGAGGCTATGCCGGAGGTGGAGATTGAAGAGGAGGATCATGTTGCTGAATGCGCGGTATGCTTGGATAGGATGAAGGTGGCGAAAGTGATGCCATGCAAGCACATGTTTCATGGTGAATGTGTTGAGAAGTGGTTGAAGATTCATGGGTCTTGTCCTGTATGCAGATTCCAAATGCCGTCTGACGAAGAGCGAGCTGATGAAGGTGGTGACGATGACAACATTGGGACGCGGAGAATCGGGAGGGAGATTTGGATTCCTTTTTCAGTTACAAGAATTTCTCCTACTGAGAATTCTAACCGAAGCTCGAATCAAGAAACAGAACAGCAGCAAACAGATGAACATCGAAGCTCAGACTAGTAACTTTTTCATTTGTTTGTTTACCAGATTTTGTGCATTCTGATAGATTGTAAGGGACTTTTTTCTATCACAAATGATCAAATTAATTCAACTGAAAACATAATCTTTGATTTAATATATTCCTTAGGCAAAATAGATTGAGGGATGATACGAAACACTACCAGAAAACCAACTCCAACGCTCGGCACATTTAAACTTGCATATATCATTTTATTTTGAAATTTTTTGATAGTATTTTGACGGATCAAAGATCGTATCATTAAAAAGGTGGAACTTGCTGGCAGGCCCAGAAAAGAAACAAAGACGTATTTTCATGGTCGTTGACTGGACTGCTGATCTTTGACTGCTGACTGTACTGATGCGTGGTTATGGCCAACCTGTAATTGGGCTAAACTTTAGACCCTGTCAAATCCACATAGATCCTCTCCTGAATCCACTTAAAGAAGTTGCTACAACAAGCTTATGTAACGTTGTTTTTATTGACAAAAGCTATTTTGTCGTTTAGTGTTGGAGGAAATGCCTTGAGTAATTAATTTATTGTAATCAATTAATTGAAACACAAGCCGCTTGCATTCGTGAAACAGACATTGATTGATTTATGATCCAAAACCTCCAATAAAAGTTGGTGGACATATCTTACGTATAAGAGTTAATGGCAAAGGACTTGATCAGTTGATTGTACATTCACTCTCATTGACAGTTGACACGTCATTTTAGTTTCAACAATTGATTATTATTGTTTCATTTTCTCATTTCGTAGAGCAAAATGTTGAAAGAGCTGTATGCATGCATGAATACCAAGTTCATCTGAATGTTGATTACTTGTCATTAAAGTCACACCAATTATAAGAAATGTCAATTTCATTTTAAAAGAGAAAATGTCAATTTCCTATGTCACTAACTAACCCTTATAAGTAAGATATGTCCATCAACTTTTATATGGAATGATAGATTGGTTTGACGTTTGAATCATATATCAATTAATGGCCGTTTCAAGAATGCAATTATTTGATTGATTACAACTTTATTTTACAAAAGTGATTGGAAGCATTTGTAGAATGTAAGTATCAGTGCGTCTTTGGGGGCATAATTATCTAGAAGTTGTATCATGTGGAATCTCTCCTTTTCATGGATCCATGGATCCATGGATCCCCCTTTGCAGCCGTTGATTGCATTTTCTGTTTGCATTTTGGACGCACCAGATTCTGCCACGTGTTTGCATTTTTGAAATGCACACGTGAGTTGCACATGACAAATGCACACGTGAGTTGCACATGCTCATTAATGCGCTGACACAATCTGGTGCTTCCAAAATGCAAACAGAAAATGCAATCAACGACTGCAAAGGGGATCCATGGATCCATGAAAAGGGGGGTTCCACATGATACAATCTCTAATTATCTAAACCCTATCTTTGCTTGTTTAGATTTGTTTTTAAGAAAGGATAGATTACCTCAAAGGGTAAAAACGCATATTCTTTTAAGCCTTGGCTCTATAGATGAACTTTAGCCCGTACCTTAAAAGATTGGAAATTCAAGCACATATTCTAGCTGTGCAGGTTCGAACTGGAACATTTATAGTTTACATATTAAAAATTATGGAACAAATTCTTGAAATGCATTGTAGAAAATATTGGAATCTCATGTTATTACTTTATAGTCCTTGTAATTGGAGGAGTAGTGCAGTTATAACAGTTACATGATCCATCCACAATCAATATATATACACTCCCAACAGTATTTTGCACAATCCATGTCAGTTTCGCAAAGGGGAGGATTTGGATCATCGGGACTTGAGGCTGCATGGGGAGAGAACGGGTGGTTTGATATTAGTGTGGTCGACCCCAGCTTGACAGGTTACGTTAAAGCCTTTGTTTTTGTAATTAATTCCGGAGACGATAAGGGTCGTTGGAATAATCGCATGGTTCTTTATCAGAATTTCAATGTGTTCCATCTGTGACACGTCGATATTTCCGATTACCGTATCACGGAGCCGAATAAACCACTGCCCTTCATCTTCGTTTTTTGTTACAAAATAAGGTATTTGATATGTCCTTGTGTACAAAGCCCAAGGATAACTCCCAATAATCATCATTGCATGCATGTCGTAGAATTTTATATTTGGCTTCCCGATTTGTTCTTTTGGCAGAAAATCTGACTGAAATATCGTAGGGAAGGGAAAGGTTGGTCGGTAGATATTGAGTAGTGATATCAGCAACTTCAATATCATAGATCTTGAACTCAAACGACGGTAGTTCATCTGATCCGCCATGTTTTAAGGCTATCAGTAATATGACAGCTAGTCATATAGAACCTAGAAATATTGCAGCTGATACGAATACACAATTAGCCGTTTGAATTGTTTTTGAAGCAAGTGTCCTCGGCATTTCTATTTCCATAACGTCCATTCTACCTTTGAAAGTGAGAATGCCGGAGGAGGAAGGTGAGGAGAGCACAAGAGAGATCGAAAGAGAATGCAGAGCACCTGAGGGATCGACCAGAGGAAATGAACAGTGAAAGAGGGTTTATTAATAGATCGATGTTTGGAAGAGTTGAGTAAGGCAACTAAGGAGGTTGCACCGAACACTTACCATGTGAAATGGGATGATTATATATAGGTGGATCGGAGCTGCAGGTGAGAAATGAAAGAAAATGGTTTGGTAGTTATTTCTATTGACGCATTCTGCATTCTGGAACCAGATTGTGCCAACGCATTAATGAAACATGCAAGTTGCACGTGATGCACACGTAATACGCACATGACAAATACAATGACGTGGTGATAAATAATAATAAATGAACATTAAATGTGCAAAAAAACAATAGTGATAAATAAACATCTCATTTACGTTAACTTTAAAATTATTTTGAAGTAACATTAAATTCCAATCATACCCTTATATTTATTTAATAAAATCTTTTAAATTCTTAATAAATTATTGGGCAGTACATATGCATGCATATGTATTGCTCCTATAATTTTTCAAGTTATGTTACCTGTTGTCATCGCGTTCTCAAGGGCAATGAGTTGTTCATCTCTACATCTCCATCTTGATTATGATTATGAGCAAGAGCTTCCATGGGCTACAAGAAATTTTGAATTTTGAATCAATTCAGTTCACATAGTTCATTGCGGACACACTGAATGTCATTGAGATAGTCTTATGGTTCAATATCATATTGTCAAAGTGCCCCTTCCGTATCATGTCAATATTACCAATCACGTCAATATTATAAACCATCGTATCAGGGAACCGAATAAATCACTGCCCTTCATTTTCCTTCTTCTTCACCATATTAGAAATTTGATATGTCTTTATGCTCAAAGCCTAAAGTTCATCTTCAATAGTCAACATTGCATGCATGTTCTAAAACTTTAATTTAGCCTCCCAATTTGTTATTTTGGCAAAAAGTCTGACGGAAATATCATAGTGAAGGGAAAGGTTGGTCGATAGATAGTGAGGAGTGATATCGGCAGCCTCAATATCATAGATTTTTAACTCAAATGACGGTGATTCATCTAATCCGCCATGTTTCAAGGCTATCGGTAGTATGACGGCTAGTCATAAAGCACTCAGAAACACTGCAACTTATACAAATACACACTTCCCGTTTCAATGATTTTTGAAGCGAGTTTTCTTAGCATTTCTATTTCCATAATTTCCATTGTAAGCAGCTCGTCAAAGTGTGGATATGTAAAGGCAACGTGCCAAACTTAGTTCCAAGGTATTAAATACATTAACTAGAGAAGGGAGTGATTTGCACTACGTAGGACAAAAGACGTTTAAAGACAGTAACACGAGCAATAGTGTCACCAAGTTTGACTAAAAAATAGTCCAGCAAAAGACAATAGTTGGCTAAAATCACCAGGAGCTAGCAATAACAAGATTGGACCTTCTCAGCCCTGCAAACTTCAATGATTGAAGGATTTTCTTATTCTGTATGTTTCATCAATCAGTTACTAAATCGATGAACAACTAGATAAATAAGAGATTTATAATAAAAAGAGGAACACATCAAGGTGGATCTTGCATATCTCCAAAATTAGTAAATGAAGAAGTCAAGAACAAGGGAGCAAATTAGTACAACATCAGCTTCTGTGAGCCAATAATTTTATACTCCCTCCGTCTTATTATTAATGTTCTGTTTCTTTTTTGAATGTCTCAAAACTATATTCTCATTTCTAAATCTTACCAAAAAATATTTCTTCTCTTTTCTTTTCACTAATTAATATCTATAAAATCATTTTTTTCTCTATTCTCACCATACAAGATAAAACTATCTATTTTCTTATTTTTCTTTCATTCTTTAAAAATCGTGTAAAGAACCAATGAGACTTAAATTATGGCCGGGAGAGAGTATGAAAGAAGATGAAAAACAAAAAAAGAAGGATTAAAGTATAGGGGCATCCCAACCAATTCTGAAGTTTTTTTATATTAATATAGTAATATTATTTTAGACTTTTATATATTTTTCTTAAGTTTTTTGTATACATAACCGGAAAATATATCATGTGGATCCTCTCAATTTGGTGGACTCGTGGATCCCCTTGTACCCGTTGATTGCATTTTTTGGACGCACCAGATTGTGCCAACGCATTAATGGAGCATATGACTTGCACGTGTGCATTTGTCATGTGCACACATGATGTGCACATGACAGATGCACATACGTGGCGCAATCTGGTGCGTCTAAAAAATGCAATTAACGGATGTAAGAGGGAATCCACGAGTCCACCAAATTGGATGGATATATAGGATACAACCTCTAAATAGCCAAAATATGTGACATTTTATCCACTTTATTAGTGTCCTTTTATCCAATTTTTTGTGTCCTTTCCTCAATTTTCACTCCGATTTTTTTTAACAAAGCATTCAAAAGGTGTTGAGAAGTTATGTCTATGAAATACTTGATTAATATATATAAGGGATTCTAACAAAGCATTCAAAGAGGCTCAGACGATGTGGTATGAAATGTCTATGAATAATTACCTATCAAGTAAATTAATTAAATTTATGACTGAAAATTCGTGTAAATCATACAGCAAGTTATTTTTAGTTATAGAAGACACCAAGATATATACAATGCAAGTAAGATAAGTGATTAGTCCTCCAGTTGTAGTTTTACAGGCACGACGGTTCAAGCTGCAAGTTCGTTATCTGCATAAAATGGCTGCTCGTGTTCAACGGGAAGCTGAAGAATGATGGTTCGTGAAGAGGGTGACGGTTTCAATCAGTAATGTTGGCCTTTTTCTCCACCGAAGCAAGTTACAGTTCTTGTTGGCCTTGCTTTCATCCTCAAATCAGCCTATGTATGATAGTGCATGAAGATTGGAACAGAGCACACACAAAAATTAGCATCTTATTGGAAAGAAAAAACTACTTACGAGGATTCCTGCCACACAACCTCAACAAGCATCTGAAACTTGTAGTGATGTTGAGCACTTGAGCTGCTTTCCCCTTTTTGAGAAATGCATCCCCATTTCATGCTCAACTTCACTGGCTCACTGCCAATCAAATCTCACTAAAAAAAGCATTCTATACCATATTAAAACTTGAAAAGTAGATTGTAACATATGACTCTATCAAAAAGAGCATAGCTGAATACATACCAGGAGAGGCTCAACGATAGGTACAGTGTTGAAGCTCATATCCTTCATGTACATCAGTCTCCTACAAAAAGACGAACATCACCATCCCACACCTTAATAAAAGCAATGATATTATGAAAAATCAAAAACATCCCACCGATTGGATACCTTGTTGACGCTATAGTTTCTCAGTCAACTTGATCATGAATGAATTGACTGATACCGAATCCAAAACAATCCATGAAGATTCAAACAGTTCATGGAAATACTCAGCGCCTATTTCTTCAGCTGCAGATCTAAAAGCAATGCCAAAAGCATTACCTTGCACTGCTCCTAATCTTGGTCTCCCGCAAATTCCAACAATCAGCATTTTGTTGATATCTTGTGATAAGCAAGCACACAATAGTGGCTTCATTTTTGCACCCTTTTCCCGTAATGCATCCATTACAAAATAACCGAACTTTGTTAAAGCTTGTGGATATCCTAGCAACCTTGCATCCGCTGAATCTTCAAGCTTGACCCATCGGAATTTTCTTCCACTTCTTATAGAACCACTCCTAGTTATTGCAGAGCTCCCTTGCCTCAAAATTGCCTTCTGTATTTGGATAGCTTTTTTCATGCCAACTTTCAGTTTGTCCAAATTTTTCAGGGACAAAGCATCAAATGCTACACCAAACTGCTTCAAAGCACAGGAATCATCCGACTTCACAAATGACTCAAGCAATGCAGTAATTCCATACACTACATCTGCAGCGGACAACCTTTGAGCTATAACCATCTAGTCGATGGAAGCTTCTGTAGTAAAAATCATTAAGTCCATACTCAGGCAAAAATCTATCAAATTCATCTCTCATTGTACGTTTAACTCTAATATTCATGTATTGGAACTTCTGTTGACAGTCTACCAACGCAAATCCCATTCGAGCTAGAAGTAGCTTGAGCTTCTTGGTTCCATTTTCAGTCCAAGTCTTCAACTTTGTTGCTGTGTAGGAGGAGCACAGCATTGAATCAAAAAGATTCCACTCCTGTAAAAGCATCAATCTTGGTTCATCTGCATATGAAATTTTTAATGCATCAGGTGCACGAACCTTTGTTCCATCCTTCAGAGTCACTGATGTAATAGCATCTAAATTTCCTGAAGTATTAATGTGGTGCTCCAACTCCATCACCCCTGCCTGATACCTCTCATCAGTTAGCCTCTCGTGTAGGTACTGGTCAGTAAGTGAGACGCAAGCCAACCAAAGCAGTTCATTTGTGTTTTTACGTAACATATGAGATAATTCATACAAAGAACAGCCCGAAGGTTTCCCATGGAAAGTCCCCATAAGGTAATATTCCCTCTTTAGTTTCTTATAAAGCCTTACAGGATCCACATCAGTTTGTTCTCCTTCAGTTTCTACCTTTCTTCTCTTTCTCTTCCTTCCACCGTCTCCTTCATCCTCTTCAGTATCACTGTCATTTTCATCGTCTGATGTCCCGTCAGTAATCCCATCATCCTCGCTATTTAAATCACTCACATTCGCCAATGCAGAAACATCAAAATCATAAGATAAGTCAGTCTGCTCCTCATCATCACGAGTATACAAAACCACTACTCTCTCATTCCCTTCACTCAAATTATGCAAATGAATCGGCCTATGACTATCAACCACAAACACTCTAGCAGCAGGACCCAATTCCAAAATCTTCCTCAAATCCCGATGACTACCCCAATTAATCAAAAGTATTGATACAGGCGTATCAGCAGACGAAGATGTCAATTCAGGACCTGCGTACTTCCTAATCTCTTGAAATGAAGAAACCGGATAACACGCATACCTTACAGAATCAGACTCCAACACATGAAACAAAATCTTCAAAGCACATAATGAATCAACATCCGAAGTGGATGGGAATATAAGCAAAGGAGATGATGACGAGGCTGAAACAGATTCACGCAGTCTAGTGTAAAATGTTTCTACTCTTTCCTCCCTCACCATTATCAGAAATAACTTTGCTTCAAAACTAAATCCTAGCAGTAGTTCAACATGTAATTTATCAACACCTGCAAATGATTCAAACAATTATAATAAATTGATTTAGTTAAGTGAGTGAATGAATGAATGCACAGCGTAGATGATGGAATGAAAGTTGTTGGATGGATTTACCTGTGACATATGAAATTGAGACTGGAAACCCTAAAATGGAGAAGGGTAATTGAAGATGGAAAGCGTACCTGAATTGGAGGAGGAGGTTTGGAGATGGATTGAGATTTGGGGGTTCAAAATTGAAGTAGAGAGGCGCCATTTGAAAATGAAATTTTTGGCGGCCGTTTTGACATTGTTTTGTGTTTCGGATCTGAATCTGATGAGGAGAAATATGATTGCAATTTTATAGAAATGCGAAATAAGAACAAATGATTACGTAATATTTGATTTTTTAAATTTAAAAAGTGTTAAGTACCAAATCACTCTTGAAATAGTTTTATAACACCGACAATAATATTCCTGCAAAAAAATCAATAATTTAGATTGATTTCTTTTTCAAACATGATCACCAAGGGCATCATTTTGTTACAAGTTACAGCATCTCTACCAGCCGCGATGCCTGTTATGTTCAGTTCTGGATTTTTTCCAGGCAAATTTTTCTTCTTAAGCACTTGAAAAACTTTTGAATTGTTTTGACTCATTATTAGACCGTCCCAATTATCCAAGTGATTTGAGACTTTTTCGGACTCTGCCAAACACTCAAATTTACGCACAGAAACACAGTACACAAATTAATAAGCCATGTATCAGACACAGAAATCGTTAAATTTCATGTAGCAACAATACATGCATTTTTACACACATTGATCAGTAATGTATTTATATAAATTCATTCAACAGCAAATGATTGCAGTTCGAAACGGTAACTGAATATGGGAATATGAAACCTGAATGGATTATCTGAGCTTGAAATACAGAACAAGTATTATGGCAAGGATAAGAGCTGCAACGACTGACCCAACTATCCATTTGTTCCTACTCATCCTTCGAGTCATGGAGGTTAAGATTTTCTTGCTCTTGTCAATGGCATCATCTACATTGCTGAGCTGTACATAGAGAAATAAATTGTGGTTATTGGTTAAGTAAAATTCAGTTGTACACTAATTCTAATAATACAGCATATGAAATGGTCTTAATATACCTTGCTGTGGGAATGAAGGAGTGTTTGTCGCTGTTGATGCAGATCTTCAAGAATTGAAATTCCTAGTTCTTCCGTCTCCATCATGGTTCTTCTGCTTTCCCTGAGTCTGTCACTAGAGTCGGTCAACCTCTCAGTTGAAAATGCCAATCTCTCTCTCTGATTTGCAGAAACCTTTATATTTCCATCATAGAAAAGAAAAAAATGTTAGAAAAAGGTCTTAAAGCGAGGAACTAAGCCCAATGACATAGCAAAAGGTCTTGAAGTTTTACTGATGTCTGACGACAAGTGAACAATCAACATGAAACATTCATTGCATTGAGAAGCCACAAAAGATAATGGAGGTCTTACTGTATGCGCGTCAGCAGTTGCAGCATCCAGTAGCTCATCCCTGGATGCCTGAGTCAATGAACTGGCTCTTTTGAATTCAGTTTTAATCTTACTAAGATCAGACTTGTATTCCCGTAACTTAGCCAGCATCATCGCTTTTGCACTTGGTGGCAAGCTTCTTGCCTCAAGATCCATTTTTCTTATCTGAATTAAATCAAGGCTTTATAACAGTTCAGGGAGAAAAAAAAAGTGTAGCAACCCCAACAGACGATGCAAAATAAAAATGACAGTCCATACCAACCCATCTGCATCAGCCAGTCCTGTATTTATCTCAGCAATCCTTGCTTGCTTTTGCACTACAAACAGCCATCATAGAACATCAGAACATGAGCAAGCCATTAAAAGCTCAATACGCAGTATGCAACAAAGCAGCCTGGATCACAGTTGGAACTAAAATTAAATCTTAACATATAGTCATATACCTCCATCTAAAAGAGCAAGAGCAGAACACTTCCCCGAAAGGCTCACCGAGAGCTCACAGTACTGCCGCTCATAACCTTCAAATACATCACTCATCCTGCACAAAAAAGAAACATCACCATCACATGCTCTATCGGACCTCCCATCAAAAACAAAGTCAACAACATGGTATGATAACACACCAAAACAACATCAAGCAGAAAATCACCAACTTCAGACATCGCTAAAATTTCAAAACTTGAATACATTTTTTTAAGCTAAACGGATTGGTCTCTGCTGCAATCTCCAATTCGGAAAATCAAGGTCTACCAACCCAAAATCAATCTTAGGTCAACTCAAAAGACTAAATCACTAAAATTACATGTTCAATTCATGATTCAAGATATCAATTCCATAATTCCGCAAACATTTCAGCCTCTTCTAAACCCTAACTCCTCAAAAAACGATCATCAGATTACAGCTACCACAAACTTAGGAACACCTAAAAACATACCTGAGCTTGATGAAATCTTTAACGGATTTCAACAGATTCTAATCGCCCTCGAGATCCTCTTCGAAGATCGGAAAGACGATGGAGAACGGAACCAATCTGCTTCGCTTGCTGACGTTGAAATTCAATCAGTTGCCATCTTGATCGTCTCAACAACCGGTTCGAAATTACCAATTGGACCATGAAATAGTAATTGGACCGGGTGGTCAAATTATTCGGTTACCAATATTAAGAAAATTTAGTTTCAATTACATACTCCCTCCGTCCCATTTTGAGTGTCCCATTTTAGAACTTTCACGGATTTTAAGAAAATTAAAAATGTGAGATAAAAAGTAAGAAAGAGAATGAGTGAGATAAAAAGTATGAAAGAGAGTGTAAATGTAAAGGTAAAAAAGTTTTTAGGAAATGAGAAGATCATTTTAGGACAACCAAAAAGTAAATGGGACACTCATAATGGGACGGAGGGAGTAGTAATTAATTTTGTCCACAAAACAATTATACTCCCTCCGTCCCAATTTGAGTGACCCATTTGAGAACTTTCACGGTTTTTAAAAAAATTGAAAAATGTGAGATAAAAAATAAGAAAGAGAATGAATGGGATAAAAAGTATGAAAGAGAGTGTAAATATATAGCTAAAAAAGTTTCTATTTTAGGAAATGGGCATTTTGGGACATCCAAAAAGAGTATATTTTACTTAAAAATATCTCGAACCCCGTATCACCGGATATGGCGGCGGCGGCGGTGCCAGCGTTCGATCAATGAACTCTATGAACCGGCACAGATCTCCGACCTAATAGTTCTTCATTCATATGCGCAAGCTCAAGCAACAGATTGTTGATTACTTTGTCCTTCTCCTTCATTAATTTTATCAACTTACTTGCTTCCTCCTCCACCACGCGCCGCCGCCTCCACCGACGCGATTTGAACCACATAAACGTCAAAAACAGCGCGGAAACGATTCCGACTTTCCATAAACCCACAAAAGAATACAACTTTGCCGCCAAGGTCGCGACTTTCGATCTCAGTCGGAGCCCTAGCCGCCTATAAATCAAGCTCAAGATCCAAGCTTTCGATTCCGGCTCAGATGGCTGCGATGACACGGAGGATGAAGATGGTGAAGTGGGGTTTTGGTCAAAGTAGGGAGTAATTGTGGAGAGTGGAATTGTATTGTTGTTGATGATGGTGAGGTCTTGGTGCAGAGATGGTGGGAAGATTAAGTTGTCAACTTCACGGGCTTCCGCTGCGCCTGAAGAAGTTGAAGATCGATTTTGAATGTGTTCCCAATCGTCGTAGTAGTTAAAGCCGTGATTTTCAGTAGTTGGATTATCCATAATTTCTTTCGATCCAGCCTGGGGAATATATTTTGTTTTGATGATATAGTCTGCTTAGTTGTGTGATATTTTTGCAAAGTGTGGCTGAGGTTTTGAGTGGTGGACAGTGGCCAGACCAGAATATCTTGAATCCGAGATTTTTCAATCTACTAAGTGGTTTTGAATAGGACACAGGATGACGAGGTTCTAGAGAAATCGAGTGAGTTTGCATTTCGAGCAGTAGAGGTTCAGCCGCGGCTTGAAAATTGGTGCAATGGTTACAACTTTAGTGGGAAATAATTGATGGAACTCGAGCTTAATTGATGAATAGTCAGACTGATTTCTTCTACTATAACCAACTTGTTCTTAGATTACTCCATAAGATGTGTGTGAGCCTTGATGTTGCCAAGCATTGACGAATAAAGTTGGCATGTACCAGGTTACTCGAACATGTTAAAGGAGCCATCTGTGGCATGTACCAGGTTACTATCGTATGTTGTGCGACCTGTTCGTAAGCCGTTACAAAAGACTTTATAATCATGGACTCTTTCTCAGATCGAAAGAGTCTAAAATACACCACGTTTTGCGACAAGTAAAAAGGGAAAGGAAATCAGCGTAAATGTACAAAGTACATAGTTTGAGGACTGATTTACAAATAACAATAATAAAAAACAGAGTGATTTCTCATTGCAATATTATTTTCGAAACGTGCTCACTATTAATCATAATATCAAAGACATTCCTCATCTTCATCTAATTTACGAAAAACGACAATGTCGTCGCAGCTCCAACAACAGCCGATCAATCTCGCCGGCGTCTTCTCGGAAGCCAACCGCGTAATCAGCGCACACTCCCGTCACTTCCTAGCGCTGTCCGTTCTCTTCATCCTTCCTCTAGCCTTTCTGACAACCATCTCCACCACGCTCCTCTCTTCTCCTCCTCCCATCCCACTCGCACTTACAAACCCTAACCCTAATCCGTCTCCGCCTGTCCGACGACGAATCATTCCGTCTGTTATTTCCGTTGATTTCGTCTACTGCGGCTCTCGTGCTGTTCATCTCCGCTGTCGGATCCGTGTCGTTGAGCGTCTTCCACGGTTTCTTTGGCCGTCCCGTTAAGCTCGCAAACGCTCTTCGCTCCCTTATCCGATCCTTCCTTCCACTACTTTTAACCGTATTCCTCTCCGCCGTTGTTCAATTAGCTATAACTACTCTCGCTCTCGTCCTACTCGTTTTGGTTGTTAAAGGATTTGAGTTTCTAGGGTTTGGAAATGGAACTATTGATTTCAGTTCAGTTTGCGTTTTGGTATCTGCAGCTGTGATTGGATGCGCATTGGTGTCGTTGTTGGTGATTCTCAATGTGAATTGGGCGCTGGTGTGTGTGGTTGTGGTGGTGGAGGAAAGCTGGGGAGCGGCGCCATTTAAGAGAAGTGCAAAGCTGGTGAAAGGGATTAGAGGCGTGACCCTTTCGGTTTTGCTCTTCTTTGGATTCATGATTGGGTTCTTTGCATGGCTTGGTGCTGGATATGATGAGGATTTGCGTGATCTGAGCAGCAGCTGGGTGAAAGGATTGGGCTTTGTGGTGCGAACGGTGGCGATAAGTTCTATACTGACTTTGTGTATGTTTAACAGTTTGGCTGCCACACTGTGCTGTATTTGTATGCTAAGGCTTTGAATGGGGAGCTGGCTGGGGAGATTGCGGAAGAGTTTGCGAGGGAGTATGTGTGTCTGCCATTTGATGTGGAAAAGGTGCCTCATCTTGTGAGTGTAATTCGCGCTGCTTGAGGTCGGTTTTTCATGGCTATGTAATGTGATTCTGTTGAGCTTGTTACTTCGGATGTTTTCATGTACATGGAAAGTCTAGTCTTTGACACTTGACAGTTCTTTGATAAATAATGTGTATGATAGTCTTAATGTTGTCATTTGACTTTGCTATGCTTTTAATAATATGGCATTGTATTGTACTTTCTCATTACTATTTGTGGTTAGTTCTGCTTCCATTAACTCAGGTTTATTGAATCCAAGACCACATACTTGGAAGGAAGAATTTAGAAGCACTAGTTGCCTCAAGAAATATTAACTGATTAACAAAAGATAGAGACAGTGCAGCAAGAAATTACTACTTGCCAGATGAGTAGTTCAAATTTTTCAAAAACAAGATCCGCGCTTAGATTTGAAGGCTGTTCAGCTGCCATTGGATTGGAACAGTCCGAGGAAGTAGCCATTGTGCAGTTAAGTTAAACTCCTGTTGGAGCAGGGGCAGATGGGTTGTAGCCCCAGAGGCATTGTGGTAGGGTGCCATATCAGTAAGAAGAATCATATAGTCTGTCCTGATAAACTGAAAATGGTGAGGCCAAATCAGAAGTCTTTACTGTCTGAAGTTGGACTGGATATATGAGGGGGCTTTCAGCTTTGTCAACCTTACATCCTGATTGGGGTTGAATAGGAGATTACTCCAGTCTGTAGGTCTGTTGACTAATCTGGCTGGAGGAAGCTGATCACTGTCTTCTCCGCCAGATGCGTCATACCCACCGCTGGTTGATCTGGACAAAGGTAACCCATGTTGGGTAAGTCCACCTGATGTTGATAGGGTTGCCAAGTAATTCATTTCATCTGGGCCTGATGAGGAGACTCGAAAAGGATGAATGTCTGGTGAGGTTTGACTGCTGTCAGGGGAAGAGGCCACAGCCAGAGGGCCAGGTCCAGGGCCAGATGCGCTGGACATGGCAAGACTTGATCGGAAGGCACTTCTAGCTTCAATTTGAAGAGGTGCCAAGCTGGTTGATGGATTAGTCATCATCTGATTGACATTCCTAACACCAGACTTGCTTGAAATCTTGGCAGAATTACCTACAGCTGATTCTCCTGGAAGACTAACCCATTTATTCATTCGCCACCTGCCATTGTCAAGCCTGGCATCCATCCTACGTCTACTGCCATCAACACTGCTGTCTGTGTCTTGAACAGAAGTGGAGTCCCGTCTTGTGACAGGTTGCAGTATCTTTGATTTCATCCTGGCTTCTGCAGCTGCCCTCGAGACATCCTCTGCGTTCAATCGTGCTAATGCCCAGGCGCTAATTTTAACAGCTCCTGAGCTTTTTTTCTTATCGACTTCCTTGAGTGATGCCTTTTTCCCAAAAGAACTAACTGATACAGTGTCCGGAGGGACCACATCAAACTGAAACATACAAGTCTCAAACTGTTAGCTGTTTAAAGAAGAATAATTAGTTCGACCCTATCGGTTCTAATGTTGTCATGTGGTACCTGATCCTCAAGGAACAGCCTTGGAGGTGTACACCATGCCCCCCTATGGAAGTTAGCAAATGAACTTGTGCTACTCAACCCAGTAACAGAGCTGGTAGGGGACATCTGAGGGCTCAACTGACCCACTGTGCCTTGCTGCTCTTGCTCTCGAAGAGCTATAATGTAATCGTATGTGCTAATCCCCTGCGATATACATTCGAGTACCAAGTTATGTTACAACAGTGGAACGAGTAGACCAAAAACTGTTGACCTCCTGCAAACAGCATGTGATCAAAATATTCTCATTTACCTTCTTGATAAGTAGAATATGAAAGAAGAAAAGTTGAGCAATCGGCAAGGTCGCTGTCATGGCCAAGATGGTACAAACTGCCTGCGATATACACTATTTTAGCATTCTCAAACTCTCTAAGATTTACAGTTCCAACTTAATGTGCCTAGAGTTGGAGTAGAATGCAGACAAGGAGCATCCTCTTACCACTACAATTAGAAAAGGCACCAGCGAAAAGCTGCTACCCAATTTGGCAGCAATGTCGACTGAATATCTTTTGTGGTCAGTAAAACAGCAGACCATCACCAATATCCCAGTGCACCATTGTAGAACAAGCTGCAAAACAAAGCCAATGAGTACGCACCAATTTTGATGCATCAATTTCAATATCAAAATGAACATAATACAATCTGAAAAAGTGGCATTGGGACATCACTGACCAGGAGAAGTGAGAAGACCATGACAGCAAAAAATTGTCTGTAGTTTTTCTTCCCTACGCAGTTGTTCAACCACTTCAAAACACACAAGAATTGGGTTTAGCATTTGTGTAGAGGGGCAAGATGAACATGTAGTTGAAATAGGAAATGTTGTTACCCTGCAGTGATGATCAAAGTGATTGACACATTTGTCGCATACTCTACAATGTTTGCTGTATTTTAACACCTGAATCAAAATATTTGTTTAGAATTGAAACCATTGGCTTCAGGAGTTAAATGAAGATCAGAGTTTCAGAAACGTACCTCTACTTGGCATAAACTACAGTAAAACATACCGTCCTCGCTCATCTGCTGGGATGACTCTTCATTGGCAGTAGAACACTTGCAAAAGGCAGCACAGGGAACCAAAGACAGCAATGCGGTGGAACAAGCATAGCTCCTTGTATTATCTTCATCTAATGCGGCCTTGACCCCCTTTGGAGATTTTCCCAATGTTGTTCCAACATTGCCAGCTTGTAGCGATGCTGTTGAATTACCTCCGTGTTTTGAATCTTTGGACTGATGAGGCTTGCCATCATCAGGAATATTCAGATACTTTTTGGATCTGAATACTCCCGGATCAGCAGGATCAGCGGCTGCACACCATACATACAGGCTGAATGCACAGAGTATCTGAGACAAAAAAGGTCACTTTTAGATTCAAAATTCTTCAAACCCCAAATAGCTCTAGTGTGTGAACTTTTAAACTTATGAACGGTATCAGGACGTGATCGAATACAAAAATAATGGTTACCAAAGGTATCACTTCCAAACACTAATCTGAAGAATTACAGAAAATTTAAACTGCAAGAAGATAACTTTCCCAACTCGAGAAACATTTACAATGTGCATGATACTTAAATAGATTATAGTAATAAATTGAGCACCCAAAAGAAGAAACGAGTAATCAAAATCTGCAACATCAGATGAGCAGCTTAAAAAACAAAAGGCATTCATCACAAACCAACAACTACCACAGATATACTCAGATCTCAGTTTTGAGTAAATAAACTAAGCAAGACCAGATTTTGCAGTGCTGAGAGTGGAAAGTAATGGCTTACCAGAGGTGTGTATAATCCATATGCAATGTACTGGTATAGCTGTTTGCCCACAAAAGGAGCAAAAAACACATAGAAAGCAAACCCAAGTGCTAGAAACACAGCCACAGCCACAACCTACATAGTTTCAAAATGAAGCATTTTTCAGCATTGCTGGTAAAAGGACAAGACTTAACTCAAAGATTTGAGTTGATTAAGTTTACCTGTAGAGGATGATATGGGAGCTGCCATCCATGCTTCCTCATCTTGAGTGAAGCACAGCAAGGAATTCAATTTCACAAGACTTGCCCTTCAGCTAAAAATTGAAACTTTACCTGATTTACAGAAACCCCATCTCACATAAGCCTGCATTGCTTCCAAGATCTCATCATCAAGATGAATCTGTTGTTCATGAGGCTTAGAGAATCCTCTTAATTAGTCACACTCTCACAGCTCCATCACCAGCCATGGAAGATAAGGATTGGGACCAAGAACAGGAATCCAGGATTTTCTCCCTTGGAATTGCAGCTAGCTGTGTCTTGCTTGCTGCAATGCTTTTCAAGTTAAAAGTAGTGAGAGAGGGTGTAGGGATTTGTGAATGCAGGGATTGTAAAGATAAGCTGGAGAGCCTTTTTGTGTATAATGACCAACAGACCCCATACACCATACCCCACCTCTCACTTTTTTCTCACAAGAAATCATGTCTCACAAAATGCCAGTACAGCATTTAACAGTTCATTTTGTATTCATCCCAAATCCCATTAAAAAGATTACATCTTTCACAGTTCATATCTTCAGAAATGTAACAGTTTGAATTTTCAGGCTAATAAATGCTGTCATCTTCATCTATGTGGCATACAGACACTAGTATTAAAGACCAATTCAGATTGCTTTTGAGGGTATTGCTCCAGCTCTTTCTTTCTTTCTTACATCTCCAGTTGCTTTCATGAAAACTGTATGTTGTCATGCTTTGTTCTGATGTGTTCTTCTGGTGCCATTTAAAGCTCCAAAGCCATGCACCCATGGGTCAATTTTATAATGATTCTCAACTCCAACAATGAAGAAATTTGAACGTGATTAGTTCATATTCATCTAGTTGATATGTCTTTTAGTGGATGTAGAAGTCAAAAAAACTATCATCAAATACAACTAATTTAATGAAATAAGTAACTACCTGTTTGTCATTACATGCACTTTGATTTTTATGTAACTCAAAAAAAGCTATCATTACAGGTTTTGTAGAAATCGAAATTTTAGAGTGGCTTAATCAGACTCAAACTGACTCTCTCATTCTTTAAAGCATATTTTTGAAGCTTAATGCTTGTTTTTTATGGCATCCTCTCGACCACATGGCATACAAGATAGGGCAATTTACCGAAAACCACCCATAAATTTGGGTTTTTTTCGGAAACCACCCGTATCTTTGAAAATTATAAAGTCACACCCTTAAGTTTATTAAATTTTACAGAAACCACCCATATGTTTAAATTTAATCAAAATATTAATAAAAATGATAAAAAAACTTATAAAAATACGAAAAAATACATAATTAATTACAAAAATCATAAAAACATTTAAAAAATCAGGATATTAAATAAAAATAAAATATAATTATAAAATTGAAATTTATTCATATGATATGTATACAAAATGTGAAAACTAAATTTATAAAAAAATATGGCGTCTTGAAAATTACAAAAAATTACCGGCAATCATCATTGCTCCATTAAATTTATAAAAAAAATCATAATATCTTAAAATGAGTGTTTAAACTTTATTATATATGCAATAAAATTTGTGTTTGAATGCTTTATATGTAAAAATGTAACAAAATTTAAAGTTATAACACACTATTATAAATTGTAAGACACCATATTTTTGTATAGATTTAGTTTTCATATTTAATAAATACCATATGAATAAAAAGTATAGTACTTCATTTCAAATTTATTTTTATTTTATATTATTATTAACATCCTTATTTTTAAAAAAATTTATGATTTTTGTAATTATATGTCCCTTTTAGCATTTTTAAAAGTTTTTTTATGATTTTTGTTAATATTTCGATTAATTTTAAACATATGGATAGATTTTTTTTCATATTTAATACATACCATATGGATAATTTCAAATTTATATTTATTTATATTTTATATTTATTTAATATCCTGATTTTTTAAATGTTTTTATGTTTTTTTAATTAATTATGTATTTTATTTGTATTTTAATAAGTTTTTTTATCATTTTTATTAATATTTTGATTAAATTTAAACATATGGGTGGTTTTTGAAAAATTTAATAAACTTAAAGGTGTGACTTTATAATTTTCAAAGATACGGGTGGTTTCCGGAAAAAACCCAAATTTATGGGTGGTTTTCGGTAAATTGCCCTACAAGATATATGCTTGGTTAGGTCAAAAACATGCATACACCTCCAAAAGCAAGCAACCAGACAATAAAACAAAACATTTTTAGAGCTCGTTGACACAAATGTTTAAAAAGAGATCCTTTTGGACACAGTTGAGGATCCAGTGAAGGGTTTAAACATTGTAGTACACATGATACAGAATTTGGTTGTCTTTTTGACATTATCTGTTACTCTTCATACTAATCATATTTCTGAAATGGTAATGTTTTGAAGCTGCAATCTTCTAGTCTAAGACTCTAAGTGACATTGCAAAGAAGCATAACTGCACCGAAACTGTGGCATATATCTCATACAAAGTGTAGTTTCTTTGCGATTCCTTCTACAAATGTGCATTTTGAAAATTAAACTATTTGTATTTTTGAGTTAACTTTATGCACATTTTGACCGTGTGTGCACTTTGACTTTTTACAGAAAAAGAAAAAAATTTAAAAGTGATATATTATTTGTCTGGGTCTCAGGATCGTAAACTTATCCCTAGATCGCAAATGAGCGCGACTCATCTCATACAATCAAGTCCCTTCTCCCTTCCACATTAATTTCGCATCCATTCATGTATACTCAAATTGATATTGCAAACAAACAATTCAATTGATTGACTGAACGTTAGACCGTTATAAATCAGTCAAATAATTAAAATGTCATTTTTCTTCTTCTTATCATTCGATTTGTAAGTAATGACACAATAATTCATATCTAAATGCAAACCAGAAAAAGTTTCTATTATTTATTAATTAAAATTTGTTCAAATTAGCTAGAGAGATTCCCGCATGACATTCCTTTTCATTTAAACAACCAGAAAAGGCGGGAAAAAAATTCAAATTGCGTCCGAACCAGTCGGCGTCAGAGAGCTGAGAAGCGGCGGCCGCGGCGTCGATAGAATGACGCTTCTGTGCTTCGTCGTCGATTTGCGAAGCCTATCTCCTTCTGTAGTACGAGACGTAAAGCAGGTATATATGATCATTCCTTCCAAATCACACTGTGTAGCTGCGTTTCTGAAAATCAGCGTCTGATCGATTCCGATCGCAGGCGCTGTTGCAGTTAGCTAATTACTACGCAGTGACGCCGTCTAAGAACGAGAATCTCAGCGATAGGATCGGATTATGCTACTTCGTATTCAATCGGATCTCGTCTTCAGTCGAGGTTTGTGGGTCTTAATGTGTTGAAACATAGTTTGATGAATCCGATAGATCTTGTTTTGAAATTAGGGTTTATGTGCTATTGGATTGCTTAAGGTATACATGACCGGTTGATTTTGAGTTGATTGATAGTTGAAGGTGGCTTACTGTCCGAGTGGGAACTTTAGTTTACGTGACTTTCACCATGCTGTTCACAACTTGCCGATGGATGCGTATTGTCCTATCACTGATTGCTCCGGCTCAAGCTGCTGTGGTAATTCAGTTTTGCTACACCATAATTTTGGCTTATTATATGTCATTGTTATGTTTGGACTACAAGTGTAATGCCTGTTTAATTTCATTAGACATGGACCTGTCGAGTCTATTGAATGATCAGCTTTTATATTCTTGGGGAGAGAAAGACATTGTCAAGAAAGTCGTTATACTGAGTTCTTCTTTAACTGGACGCATAGATTCCATGCGTGAGGTTTTGACTGTAAGTGAAAATTGGGATACAGTATACTTGGTTTCAATGTATTGATGTGTTCAGATTTCAGAAGTTATGTCTGCTGATATGCAGGAAGCAACTGAGAAGTGTGTTTCTATAGAATTCATATTGTTGAAGCAGAAGTATGGACATATATTTCCGTTGACTGATGACATGGATAACTTCGTCCAGCAGATATGTGACCTTGAGAATTGCTCTGTCAATATAATAGCTCTTCAGGGTCAGTTATATTCTTAATTTTTAAACAATTGAGACTTGAGCTTGTTCATATTTACCAACCTTGCATAGTAAATTGGGGGAACTAAAGGCAAACTTCTTCCAACACACTGAATATAGATTATGTAATCTGATGCCAAGCCATGTCCTTTTCCCTGCTAGCTGTTCACTTAGTCAACAAATGATCTTTTGAAAAACCAATGCAGATATGCAGGTTCTATGTGGCTTAGTGAAACGCTGGCTTCGAGACTTAAAGGATGACTTGGAAGAAGTAATACGAGCTAGGTTTACCTTTAAGAACAACCTCTTTGGCCCTGTTAGCTCAGTATCCTGCAACCTGAGCTTAGCTACACACCCGATAACTGATGATTTTTCTCACTGTCAGGTATCAGATAGCTTTATAAATCATATCTTCTTAGACATGAAAATTTTAAGTTGACATCAAATTATTATTTATCCTTAGACATGCCGTTGTCATGGAAAACTGGTGGATACCTCGCTTGGGTCTAAGAGCAACAGGTCACCAAGTTGTCCAGTGACAGACCGTGTTCTAGGAACTGCTGATCTGATAGAGACTTCTGTAATGATTGGCAAAAACACTCTACTGTTTCTGCCTTCGTTTCACAATTGCAAAAGCCATCATCAAGCTTCTCAACCAATCGAATTTGAAATTCTCGAGCGCACAAGGTTGTCTTCCTTCAGTGAAGGTAATAATTCATCAAAGCTCAGCTTGTGCACTGTCATGTCCAGCTTGGTAGTTGCTAATCAGTGCACTCTACAAATTCTTTGTGGAAACCATGTTAGAGATTTCCCACGTCAATACATGAATGGAAGGATTAAAATGATGTCCCATTTCTTTATATGTTCGTTCATTCAAAATCAACAGCTTAGATAAAAAAAATTGCAGGTGTCATAATGGGAGCTGCATATTATGTCACTCCATCAGCTTGCCATGACATTGAAGGATCCATAGATGACAGTGACAAGTTAGATCTAAATTCTCAAGGTGGGTTGATTATAGCAAATCCAACTTGTGCATACATGCGGATTTGTGTAGTGCTGTTCAACATTTTCAGATTACAGAAAATTTTGTACTTTTTTCCCTAATGTACAACAATAAGAGAAAAGCCAGGCTGATGGTTAACGATACAGTCCTAAACAAAGCCTTGACGTGATTTTAATTTATTTCATTTTATTAATTCTACATCCTGAGTTCTGTTGATTGATGTGCAGTCTTTCATGGGATTTGCAGTGCACTCAATTCATTGGACCAGGGTTTAATATGCTCTTCAACTTTCAATGCTGAGACACTCAAGGAAGCTGCCTTAAACTGCTACTACATACTTCTACCATCAGAAAATGGGCCAATGCTTTTAAGGGTATATATTTCATCTTTTTACCACGACTCTACCATCCCCATATGAGTTGGAGTGTCCTCACTCTTTACTAGTATCCCTAAATCATCAATAGTTACTCAGTTAGCTTGAAAAGTGATTTTGTGCATTGCATTTCATTATTGCTGGTGTTTTTTATTATATAACAAACAAAATTGTCTCCTGCATAAGTATTTTTTTCACGGCTGCTTTTGCTTCTTCTTGAATCTTCTATCCATAAATGATTATATATGCAGCGCATTGCTGGATCAGAAGAGATTTTTCCCATTGTTGATTTTGATCAGTCTATAGATCAAACAATGGCAAAGGAAATTGAGGACTCAATTCTTGCAGCCATAGGAAAGGTTATCTTTAACAAATAACTTATCCTTGACTTCACAGATCACATCTGTTAGACACTTTTCTGTTTTCCATTCTTCTATGCCTTAGCGTTGTAGATGAAATATTTATTACTCATGTTTAAACTTCATTGTCGTTTCAGATAACATTAAAAGATTACAACCCTGTCTTGATGGAGAGAGGTTTTCATCAAAAATTGAATTTACTTGTGAAGGAAAGCTTACAATTCGGGTAACAGTCCTCGTCCTCTTCTCTGTACATCTCCATTTTTGTTTTTCAATTTAGAACAGACTATAGTTTAGAGTATTCACTTGCTGAAAATAAACAGAGCTTATGCATGCAAAGCTCAGCAATAAATTTATGTTGCCTTCCTGTGCCACAAAATTTCTAGGATATTTAACTAGTGTTATTCAGTTGTTTCTGCAATCTGAATGAAATGATATCTGTACCTGCTATGTTTTGTCTGAATGAAGATGTATGTACCTGCCATATTACTCAGTTTGAAATATTGCAAAATGCACTGCAGTTCATTACTGTTCTTACCAAGTCTGGAGTATTCTCCGCCTGATCTGTACAGGTCAGTTGCTTCAAGTACTAAAGAGGAAACAGCTGAACTTAGAACTTATACGAGCCCGTTGGTCCCATCAGATGTCAGAATTCCCAACTCAGTAATTGATCTTACAGTCTCAGCAGATGAAGCATCAGAAACTGAAGTTCCCTTCAACGTGGACGTAAATGAAAATGACGCACATATCACAGATTGGGAGCAGCTTATTGTCAACGATGTTTCCCAAACTTCTTCCCCTGTAATCTCTTCCAAATCTAACTTTGCTCCATCAGCAGCTATAGATAGTGGCAGACAACAAGATCCAAATACCTCAAGAATCTTAGAACGACTGGAGATTCCCAAACAGATGAAATCACCCACCATTACTATCAGCACCAAACCATGTCCAAAAAAGAAGCCACTGATTCCATATGATCAGCCTAGCTCTGTTGCAACCAACATCAACTCAGCATCTTGCCAACCGTTAAAACCCATTTTTCAGAAACTAAAAAGGAAGCAGAAGTAGCCAACGAATGAGCATGTTGTAATCACATGTCAACTAATCTGCTTGTAGTCATATGTCAAAATCTAATTGTAAATCACATTTCAACAAATATGCTGAGCTCTAAGATCATGTCTTCCTATGTCTATTGGATTTTGCTTTGTAAAATCTAATTGTAAATCACATCACAACATATGGACAAATTATCAAGCTTTGACTCGTAATGAAGTGACAAAGTTGAATTACTGAATTTCATATTTATTTTCTCAAGAAAATCTGTAAATACCATACTCTTTGACTTCTCAAATTCTAATTAAATTATCAAATTTGATTCCTATAAGTAAAAGTAAATACTTAAATAAAACGACTTAAATTGCTAAAAAATGAAATAACATTCCCATCAGATTTAGAAATCTATTACTAAAGAAGTTCATGCAAATAAAATAAAATTAGCAGACGCCAAAACCACTTGAATTATCCTACCAGACCTGGTAATCCTTAACCTGTAGGTAACTGATTCTCAAAGCTATATAAGAAGCACTCAGCATCAAACAACAACATCATTAAACACAACATCACACTGATAACAAGAAACACACAATGTCTACTTCCGATTCCAAGAAGATCATTCTTCTAAGGAGCAGGTTTTCGAACTGGAAGAGGCAGCAGCACTGCGTAGCGAGCATCTCAAACACATGATCGAAGACAACTGCCACAAAGACATCATCCCTCTAATCAACATCAATAGCAAAGAGCTTTCCAAAGTGATCGAATACTGCAATAAAAACTATCTGGCAGAGTCCAAATCCCCTGATCAGAAATCAGCAGCTGATTTCCATATGGCTGCAATTTTTCTTGACATAAAGGATCTGTCAGTGCTGATATTACAAGTGTTTGCGTACAAGATTAAGACAACCAGTCGGAAGAGGTGCGGAAGATATTCAACATCGAAAAAGACTTAACGCCGGAGGAAATGGAGGAAGTTCGAGCTCATTATTCACAGCATAAAAGAAGTAGAAATAATGTTACTTAGAATTTACAGTAGCAAATAATTGCCTTCTTTTTATAGTTTGTAGTTTTTTGAAGCCACAAATCACACATTCCCATAATACGCCTGCATATATCATTAATTATTAAAAAACGTCACATATACTATTTTATAATTTTTCATTTGATTTATTGATTTACCATTTGAAAGAAATAAAATGGATTGTCTTAACATTTCAAAATTAGTAAATTTTATCCGAAAAATAAAAATTAAATTAAACTAAATCAAATAAAACACTGTAATCTGAATGCACGAGTATTTTAGCAAGTTATGTGATTTGTATCTATAATTCGAAATCAACGTAGTAGCAGGAAATCAATCTCGTAATAGTAACAGGAAATCAAGCGTAATAATGAGAAATCAACGTAATATTACGAAATCAACTTAATAATACGAAAATCAATGTGTAATTAAGAGCTTTCCAAAACCCTAAAAAAATCTTTATATATTGTCCTCAGGACAACAAACAATCAAATCAAAATCTGCTTCATTATCCTCGATCATGGAGAAAAATTCTAAATTTATCTTCAGCTTGATACTATGTGGTTTCTTATTGATGTCACTTTTCAACCTCAACAACTGTGATGATTTATCTGCTAGAGAAAACATAGGAAGCATCAAAGTCCCAGCATGGTGCTATAAAGGGGATTGTGGCGTTGGTTCTGGAACATGTTGGTGTTGTAATAAGGGTAGTTCTCCATTTGATTGTTATTTGGACGAAGCTACTTGTTCAGATTTTTGTGGTTAAGTTATCATTAATCCTTATCGATGTAAGAGTGCAATGTATTGCCCTACTTTGTGATGATCTTTGTTCTTGGTAATTGACTAATAAATGAGAAATCGTCTTGCTTTGTGTATCCTAATACTATCTTAACTTATGTAATTACATTTCTTAAACAACAAATCTCCAAACCTTAACCTTATGTAATCCATGGTTAGGAATTAATGAGCTTGTGAAAAAGTTTACCCAAAATGAGGCATTGTAAAAACTTGGTTCGGCGATTTAAATGTACATGTACAATATGAGTTTCTGTTATTTGCACTTTTAGATTAACTATATACATTTATGCATTTTGCTACGGACAAACTATCTGCACAAAATGACGAAACAATGCAAATTCTGAACTTGAAGGGCAAATTCGTCTATTTTCCAATTCAATCATCTCTGCTAACTTGTAAAGGAAGTTTGAAAACACAAACCCAATCCATCGTCCGTCCGTCCGTCGTTCTCTATAAATAAAAGTCAACAGAGCTCTGCGTAAGTCTCTCCTCGTCAACAAGAATCGAGTGAATTCAATTACACCATCGATCGTTCTAATTGAATTAGGGTTTCGGAGTTATGGAATCGACCCTCGTAATCAAGGTCCGTCTTTTTTGATCTTCTCTACTTTAGTTGTATTTTAATCTGTAAAGCTTTTGTCGTTAGGAGTTTCATTCGTGATGTTGTTTGGTTATGTGTTTGTTGGAATCTTGTTTGATGCTGAATGACTTTTTGATGATCTGGTGTTGATTTGATCTTATTTTTATGAATGTTGTGAAGGTGAAATGTGGAGATACGTTGAGGCGGTTTAATACGCTTATTGCGGAAAATGGGAAATTGGGGATGAATGTAGAGCAGCTGAGGGACAAGATGCGCAGTCTGTTTAACCTGAATGTGGATGATGATTTTAGTATAATTTACACGGATAGTGATGGTGATTCTGTGACGCTTGTTGAGGACTGTGATTTAGATGATGTGGTGTTGCAGGGTTTGAATCCTGTGAGAATGGTTTTAACTTTGAACACAGTTGGTAAAAATGGTTCTTCTAATGTGAGATCGTCGAGTAGGCAATTTGCCTCTGAGGATTCACTCAGGATTCATCAGTCTATTGAAAATGTCAAGACTAGTGTTGAGAAAGTGGTTGAGGCTGTACCGGAACTGCTGCAGGGAGTGCTTTTGAAGCTAACTAGAGATCTTGTTGCTACAGTTTCTGATCCAGTTGTAGCTGACATTATTCATTCGGCATCCAAAATTGGGCAGTCCTTTGCTCAGGAGTCCAGTGCTGAAACTAAAATCAGTGACAGTGAAACTAATTCTGGTTTACCAGGATCTAAGAGCAGCACAGATGATGAGGTAAAGGCAGAAGAAATTGACTCTGGAGTGTGTCGTGTACCAGACCTTAACCATGCTCCGCCTCTAACATCTGGATTTGTAGCAACCGTGGCTTCCCCCAAAACTTGTAGCAACAAGGACGAGAAAAGGGACACACACTGCCCGATGTTTGCTGATGGTGGATCGTTGAATGCGGATATTAAACAATATAATGAATGCCCATTTTTAAAGAAGAAGGCTGATCTTAGGCCTTACACTTCTTACAAAGGAGATCGTAGAAGTCAGAGTAAACGAAATCATCGCCATTCTGAGAGAGTGCAACCAGTTTCTCACACAGGAGTGCAATGTGATGTATGTGGTGTGCTTCCAATAAGTGGACCACGATTCAAATCCAAAGTGTAAGTATTCTGTATTTGTTTTCATTTGGTTTAATCTGGGGCAACCTTGAAGACATGTACATGTACTTATTTTCTTGTGTCTATTATGCAGGATACACGACTATGACCTCTGCAATTCATGCTACCAGAAAAATGGAAACGAGGCTGATTATGTTAGGATTGACAGCCCAATGCTATATCATCACATCATGAAGGCAATGCAACACGTGAGTGTTAGACTGTTAGCTAGGGCAATTTTGATGTTGTGATACTAATACTTATGTTGTGTCGACTGCATTTTATATATTTTTTGATGACTTAGAAATTTTAAATTCAGAAGCATGATGGAAATGGTTCAAAATTTCAAGGTTATGGACCATTCAAACCAGTGGCGGGTTCATATGTTCCATTCACTGTCAATCCTATACCACAGGTGAATCAGGTAAAGCTGGACAGTTGCTTCATATCAGATGTTACTGTAATGGATGGGACTATGATGGCTCCATTGACTCCTTTCACAAAGATCTGGAGAATGCAAAATAATGGCAATGTGATCTGGCCAGTGGGAACACAACTTGTTTGGACTGGTGGAGACAAGTTCAGCAATGCATTATTAGTTGATCTTGAGGTTTGTATTTTAGCTTTAATTTTTTTTGTTGCTAATTGTAAAATATTTATGTATTAGTTTTGTTCTCCTTTCGTGTCAGATTCCAGCTATTGGTGTACCAGTTGAAGGTGAAATAGACATCGACGTTGACTTTGTCGCTCCGGAATTGCCTGGTGAGTATGTCTCACACTGGAGGTTGTCATCACCATCTGGCCAAAAGTTTGGACAGAAGGTTTGGGTTGCCATACAGGTAATTCTCTTACCCCTTAATGATGAACACGGAAACTTTGTTACATACTGATAAGTTAGATGTTTTTTGCAAATAGGTGGATGCGTCAACTGACTCTCTCAGTGGTAGCGTCAACCACTTGAACTTGAATGAGCCACCCCAGAACATTGGTCATAACAATCCTGTGGTTATAGACGTCGATGTTGGACCGTTAATGAATAATATTTGCAGGCCCAGCAATTTGTGCCCAGCTGAGGTCCCGGTTACAACCGGCACAGTGTCGCCAAATGTTGCTCTGCAGAGTACGACAGGTACGCCCTTAGTCATTGAGCCAATCTCAGAAGCTGTGACTTGGAAAGAACCTACGGAGGACAAAGATCGAAACCTAGAATCTCAAGGAGTCGCGTCAAAAATGATGGGATCAGCAAGGAATGAACAGGATTTGAACTTTCCTATAAATGATTTTTTATTAGTTGGTGATGGTTCTACTGCCTTATCTACGGTTGGATCTGTGTCCTACCCTGTTGTTGACTCTTCCAAGATTGAAGCTGGAACTAAGCCTGTGAGTGCATCTTCCAGTGCAGAAAATCTAGAGTCATTAGCACAGTCTGAGGTTTTCAGTGACACTGAGTTACTGCTCAAGCAATTATCAGAGATGGGTTTTGGTCAGGTTGATTTGAATAAGGAGATCTTAAAAAAGAATGGTTCTGAAATGGAGAAAACGGTACTTGATCTTTGGGATATTTCTGAATGGGATCCGATCATGGGCGAGCTTGAAGAGATGGTAAATCATTCTCAATTGTTTAATATCGACATCTTTCAATTGCAGAAATTATTTGCTACTAATTAAATCTATTTTATTTCATATTGAAATATGCAGCACAATGAATGTTGTTTTCTTTGCAGGGCTTCTCCGACAAGACGAAGAATGCTATCTTACTGGTGAAGAACAAAGGCAGCATCAAGCGTGTAGTGATGGATCTTATTTCTGGAGACCAGTCGGAGTAGAGTATCACCCCTTTCCCGTTCTGCAGTGAAGCAGCATATGTTATTATAACTACTAACAAAATAAATGTTCAGGTTGCCATGTTTCTGCCTAGGGCATCATCCCATGCGGTTAATGCCCATCTCATGTGCTTACCTTTCAACACTTGATATGCAGATGCAGTTGTTGCTTGTAGTATATGTGCATGACATAAAATGTATAAATTATGATGCTACTGTTTCGGTTGTGTGAAGTAATGCAGTAGTAGATATTCGATGTCTTTTGATTATGGCACTTGAGTGTAACGATCTGCGGGGTGGAACAGGATGCTTAGAACAATGTTTTTAATAGGAACAAAAAATTTAAGTGCAAAAAACAGGCTTACAAATTTTAAAAAAATCAACAGCTAAAACTTCTTTTAAATTGGGTTTTTTCCTCTAATTATGTTTAAATTAATTATGATTTAAATGTTAATTAATTTCAAGAAAATCCATAAAATATCAATAACTAACTGTAACTGAAAAACCTACCATCAGACTCTCATTTTTTGAATTTCAAAATTCATTCTTCAAGAAAGTTCCAATGGCGAAATCCGATCCATCTTCGCCTGCACCGACATCGGAACCTAATTCGCCTCGTTTGTATCATCCGAGCTCAGAATCACATTTGCATTCTACTACGGAGTCAGATTCACTGGCGCCGCCGCCGCTGACTCCGATCACAGGGTATGGTAGAGCGTACTCTGCTTCTCATCGTAACTTGAAAATCGCTTCTTTTTTCATCTGTCTGAAATTTCTTCTGTGTATTGCGCAGGTTGAGTCCGCAGCGTTCCGTAACCAATTCGTTGATGAACTTTCTTCCCCATGTACCGACATTTCTTTACAGCAAACTTGATATGCTTTTCTACTTGTACGCTGATGAAAGGTTCCTAGAATTTCCCCTTCTCTCTGTTTTTCTACTTGTACGTTGTCAATTTTGTCTACTGATTTGAAATTGGGTATCGTCTAACTGTCTAAGTACTTGTGTTTCGATCTGTCGTGCAAAAGTTTCGAGTAATACTCACTCGTCCTATTATGAGTGTCTCATTTCTTTTTTGGATGTCCTAAAATGATCTTCTCATTTCCTAAAATAGAAACTTTTTTACCTCTACATTTACACTCTCTTTCATACTTTTTTATTCCACTCATTCTCTTTCTTATTTTTTATCTCACATTTTTCAATTTTTTTAAAAACCGTGAAAGTTTTCAAATGGGACACTCAAAATGGGACGGAAGGAGTATATGCTTAGCTTTCGTGTTTGATACATATTAGCTTAGGATGTCTGTTTAATTCAGTGATATTCATTGGCTGTTGGAAATCATGCAGTCTTGACACGACGGTGTTTGAACTAGCGGTAATGGAGCTGATAAAGGATTTCCCAGCTGCTCTATATGAATTAAAGAGAATCTTACCCACAGATGCATCTTCAGCGTCTTCCTTTAATGACAGAGTTCGAGTTCTGTGCTTTACGTGCCCTGCCCACATTCACATTTTATCGTGTAGTACAATATCGTCATGTTCTATTCTGTGTACTTATTTTTGCCTGAAATGAATGCAGGGTAGGTTATATGATGATACTAACAATTACATGATGTGGCTGAAAGATCTGAAGCAATTCAGAAAAGGGACCCTAAGCTTTCCTGAATTCAGAGAAAAGGTATAAGTACTTGTGTGTTCATCGGTTCCCAACATCCCATTTAATCATATATCTGATGACAAATATATGTACCAATTGTGTTGGAGTCTTGATGCTTGTACCCTTATTTTTTAAGCAGGTGGAACCTCATTTTTCTAACATGAAAGACTTGTGGAAGGAATTTGATTCGAACTTTGGTGATGCTGATGATGAAAGAGCAAACATTGCTGCTGTTGATAATGTTGAAATATCAAAACCAGATTTCAGTTTTGGAGACACTGAGCTGGATTCTCAGAGGAGCAAAACTGAGAAGAGATATGGGAGCTACCTTTCAGACACTTGAGGTGCATAAACTGATCACATTCATTTTCCCCAGCTTATAATGGATAGCATAAGCTTGATACACACTTTAATGGCTAGCTAGATAGTCATTTTTAGTCAGAAATGATTCCTTGAATTGCTGACATGAACAGTTTCTCCTTCAGCTGCAACACAATATTGTACAAACATATATCATATCAGAGATTCAGAGATACACTTTGGCACATTATTAACTTCACTTTTCATGGCTCCAACCGGTACTTCGCCATATCTTAATCTGGCAGTTTCTTTCATCTCTCTGGACAATGGTAGTTTTATTTATATTTTAAGACTACTTCATACATCAAATTGGCCCTTATAGCTCAGTGGTAGAGCGCCAGTCTTGTAAACTGGAGGTCCGTAGTTCGATCCTGCGTGAGGGCATTTTTGTTGTATTTTTGGACAGATCTCATTTTGGGCAGTGGGCATAAACCTGGATGTGAACACCTAATTCCAAACTACCATCGATAAAAAAACTACAGCTGGGTCGATTTATTTTAAGTACATATGGTTGGGACTTGCTTGTATCCGGTTTTCAAGGTCGCTATTTCGGCATGAGATTATGAACATCTACGGACTTTATTTCAGGACCAAAACTATTTCCAATCAAAACCGGCCATCCAAATTCCAAATATTCTATACGTATTTGACATTTTGATGCTTACCGATTACCTAATGTCCGGAATAATTTCCGTCACATATTTTAATGTCTCATTTTAAGAGTAGAAATGGAAATATATAAGTATATTTGCAGATTCAGATCTGAGTGATTCAGTGCAACAAAAGTTATTTTGATAAAAATTCAGACAAAACTGTGTAAAATTATTGTAAAAAACATCAAAATGACTCTTTTAATACTCACAGCAAATAAGCATCGAATTCGAGTCTTATGTTTTGTTATTTATGTCAAATGTTATTTTCAAAAATTAATAATTACTTAAAATAATCAAATAAAATCCCCTTGATATGTCTGGTTTGGTATTTTCAGACTCATTCCCTTATATAATTTAATTAAGCAATAATCTCTGAAAATTATTTAATTTTGCAATAATCTCACAAAGCAGAAAATTGAATACAGAATGAAACTCTCTGTTGCCCCATCTCCATCCATGTCTCTGTTTCTCTCTCTACACTGAGCACTGTGCGATTCATCTCTCTCTCTCAATCCGAGACAATTCAAGCAGCAATCTCAATCATCTTCATCTGACCAGTCCGACCCCACCTCTCTCTCCTGATTCAGAATGTCGATCTGATTCACTAGCAACCGCATCCAATCCAATCAACCACTACTTCAAACCCTAATCTATCTCCACTTGATTCACGTGTCAATCAACCAGTTGGGGATTACCCACCTCTAAAAAAGCTTGCTTTTACAACGACGCTTCGCTGATTCTGGAAAGGTCGGGTTTTTTTGAAATATAATTTTAGGGTTATGGGAGGAGTGACTTCATCGATGGCTGCTAAGCTGGCTTTCTTTCCGCCGAATCCGCCCAATTATAAATTGGTGAAGGATGATGCAACTGGGTTGCTGTTGCTTGATCCTTTTCCGCATAGAGAAAATGTTGATGTTTTGAAGTTGAAGAATCGCCGTGGTAATGAGATTGTTGCTGTTTATGTGAGGTATCCAATGGCAACCACCACGCTTCTCTACTCACATGGCAACGCTGCTGATATTGGCCAGATGTATGAGCTCTTCGTGGAGTTGAGCATTCACTTGAAAGTCAACATCTTTGGGTAAAATTCTTAATTTTCTCATAATTTGTTTCAATTTTGTTTATGTTTTTAAACGAAATGGACACTTAATCTGCCTTCCGAGATGGAGTTGTTTATGTGAAATGGAATTGATAATCAAGTTTTATCTTTCTCGGTGTTTAATGGTGTTGAAACGTTTGGTATCTAAGTTTGATGAATTGAAAATTTCTCAACGTGTTTGATGATATTAGTCCAACTTTGAGCTGCTAGTTATATACATTTTGTAGCTTATGTATTGGGGTTGACCCTAGCTGGAGTGCTTAGTTGGATTGATAGTGGAACATCAAGTGGACTATGTTTTGTGAATTTTTTCATAATCTTAATAATATAGGTATGGAGTTTGGGAGCTGACAAATAAGTGAATGCATTTGGGTTCATTGCGGTCAGAATATTACGGTCATGGATATAAAATAGAGCACTTGTTGATATGTGCATCTAGCATATGATTGTCTCATGATTCTTTGAGGTTCAACTATGTTTGTTATTACAACCAGGCTCTTGATCTTTTGTGGTTCCAAGGGCCATTTTAACTTGTTAATTTTTGTGGTATGACTCATTTATCTTAAACAATATAACAACAATTGTCTAAATTGCATCACATTAAACGTAATTATTTCATTTTAGTTTGATCAGTAGGCAAACTTTTTCATTTTCACATGTGGAAGAAGCACTTCCAATGAGCAATTAAAATTCTACAAGGACTGACTCATAAACAGTTAACTTTATCTTCACAGAAACAAGCGCATAGGGTTAAAGATAAAATACAAAGACCAGGTTTAGAGTGGATGGTTTGGAATTGGAAAGATATTTTTGTTCACAACATGAACTAGTAGCTTTACGGATGATTCCAGAATTACAAATTGTGATCCAAAAGTTTGGTTTACACCAATGGCATAGCTCATCTGAATAGCTTACTGTATTGATGACTTGGGATTTGTGTTGATATATGTTGAAGCCTTCTTTCTAATTGCACTATTATCATGCAGGTATGACTATTCTGGCTATGGACAATCAACAGGGAAAGTATGTAACTTTTTGTCAAATTGTGCTAGTTATCATGTTGTCTATTTACTAAATTGCTTATCGCTTCGCAGCCAAGTGAGAACTCGACCTATGCAGATATCGAAGTTGCATATCGGTGTCTAGAAGAAACATATGGAGCTAAACAGGAGGATATTATTCTGTATGGCCAATCTGTTGGAAGTGGACCAACTGTTGATCTTGCTTCTCGGTTGCCAAATCTAAAAGCCATCGTCTTGCATAGTCCTATTCTCTCAGGATTGAGGGTCATGTATCCCATCAAACGGACATACTGGTTCGACATATATAAGGTTTAAGGATTGTCTTTAATTTGGCTATAGTTGAATTATATAAACATTTTCACTAGATGAATTGCGAATTTTTGGTATTATTGAATGTGACTCATTAAGTTACCGCGCAGAACATTGACAAAATCCCGCATGTTAAGTGCCCCGTCCTTGTAATCCATGTAAGTTCTCAGACCAACTATTAAGTGTAATGAAATTTGTATATATAAGTTAAGTCCATATGAAGATGTATTGGTAGAAGATCCTCAACTTTTGTGTGCTGTTCTATTTATTACTCAAGATTGAGACATGATTCTCTGCTACCGCTTAAAATCTGTTTTCTTGTTTTCTGATCTACTTGAAGTGTGCCATTTTTTTTAAATTTTACCAGTGTGTTCACTTTATGCTCCTTAGCCTTCGGTGATGGATCGTAGAAGTTCACTGTACTTCTACTGTATTTTGTCTTCCTTAAAAATATACAAAGACCTTCTCTCTGATTAATATCGCTATTGAAGCATACTGTGTTGATGCAGTAAGAGAGTTTTGGTTTTCAACGACTGACGCATGTATATTCCTGAAGGGTTCACATGCTCACTGTTTGCTGCTCTCTGAAATTTCAGGGAACAGCTGATGACGTTGTCGACTGGTCTCATGGTAAGAAGCTCTGGGAACTGTGTCAAGTGAGGTACGAACCCCTGTGGATCAAAGGAGGAAATCACTGTGACCTAGAAGTCTATCCAGAGTATCTGAAGCATCTGAAAAAGTTTGTAGCTACTGTTGACAGAACGTCGTACAAGCGAATGCTAGTTGGAAGGAAAAGTGTCGAGCAAGTTGAGAAATCAAGAAAGAGTACAGAGACTATAGAACCTCCTAGAAAGAGTATGAGCTCAAAGGAAAAATCAAGAAAGAGTGTTGAATGTTTTGAGCCTCCAAGGAAGAGTATGGACTCAAGAGACAAGCTACGTAAGAGCACCGAGTGCCTAGAGCCTCCTCGGAAGAGCATGGATTCAAGAGACAAGCCTAGGCTGAGTGTCGATAGGTCAGATAAGCTAAGGACTTTTGATTTCAACTTCCGCAAACATGACATATCAGAGAAAGGTAGAATGTCCTGCTCTCAAATAGACCGGCCGCAGATAAGCTTGGATCACTTTGAGAAATCGCGCAAAAGCATTGATCATCAGCTGGAACGCGGGAGGAAGGACATTGATTGGAACAATAATAAAGGAAGTGGGTATAGACTACACATTCCATAAGATCATTAAGCTGTAAAAACGGGAAATGTGGAAGCACCGATTGGAGATGCAAGATTGGATCAATGGAAACAAAAATAACCTATCATATGGGGGTTTGTTTTTCTAATGGTTTCATATTTGGGACATGTAAATTATGGCTTTATTCTGCAGGGGAACATCCAGGGTATGGTATAGTGGCTCTCTTAAGCATTGGTTCATTGGTCATGGTGTAGACTAACCTTTGGTTTTTCTAGTCTGGTATATTGAACAACAACATGCTTCTGTTTATTTTGGTACAATGATATTTTTCATATTTGTGTTGCAAAGTCCGGACATGTTCATGACCTTGTCATCAACCATATATAGCAGCATCCTATGGCCATTCGTGCAGAAAGATGTTTCTTGTTGGATTCGTGCAAGGCTTTCGGCTGGGGAACATTATTTTGTTGGTAAGCGTGGCTTAGAAAGGCTTGTCCCGAGTTGGAACGATCACTTTCCACAGCTGTCAACCGTCATTGTGCAACGTGACATAATTAGTAGCACTTTCGCGAGTGCAAGTAGACAGATGGGTGTCAACAGTTCATGAATGTTTGCCAAAAACTACCCCCACATTGGGCCCTTATGCCCGCACAGGGCGGTCTAATGTGTGAAGATCTAATAAGGCGGCCAGATTCTTCCCATGTCGGAAGAACTAGTCGGTTACATTAAGATATGTACTTAACTGTGCCACGAGATTGGCTAGTTACATATTGAATGAGATTTAGATTCGGATGGCGAGTGGTAGGTGCGGATATGAGTGTGCTGATGCTGAGAATAAACTATTACTATAAGGTGTTCGTTGTATTAATGACCAGCAATGGCTGTCCTCTTCAATGTATACAATTCAATGTATTAATGACCAGCAATGGCTGTCCTCTTCAATGTATTAATGACCAGCAATGTATTAATGACAAGAATTTCTACACAAAACCATCGTATGATCTCTCCTCTGAAAATACTGAGGGAATTTCAAAATTCATATTAAAAACTGTGTATGTCCTTAAGATAATTTATAGCGTTTGATCAGATGAACTTCCATTGTATCAAAGACAGTCTCTTTTTCCCGACTTGTCATTGTCGTCCGGGTCAACCATGAAATTGTCTTTGCTAATATCACTTTCCTCGCAAGCTGTTGCCACGTTTCATCTTCTGGACCTCCATTTTCCAACTCTTTTAACTTGAATTGCCTGCAAAAATAAGACAGCATCAGAATTGGACATATACTGATTAATTGAGCCAACAAATGAACTTGAAGTTGTAGAAGATAAATCAATGAATGCAAGGTGAGAAATGGAGGATTGCGCAATGACAAACATACTAACTTGGTCTCAAAACAGAGACACCATTTTTGAAGTTTGAATATTCTAGTCTAAATACAGTTTGAATAGAACATGGAAGTGTTCAATTACCTGCACAGAGGAACCCTGCAGTAATCTGTATGGTCGCATATGTAGGAATGTAGATGAAGAATCTTCCACATTCTTTTGCACTTTGAGCATCCTCCATTCATGCGTTTTTCACATTTAGCAAAATGTCGGATCAGCATTTGGAGACATTGACATGTTCTAAATTTGTTGCAAGGAGTCTTCGATGGCTCAACATCATACGGTCCAACTGAGGTGCACCCTTCTGAGCAAATGTGCTCCAGACACTCCATGGCTTCACTAAGCTGTGAATACAAACTCTGGTCTCTTCTAAGCCTTCTTATCCTTTTTCTCCTCTGCAATCAATACATCCAATGACTATCAGGAAAATGTTTACAAAAAATCAGGACAAAAATAGTCTGTGATTCATAATGAAACCATAACTTACCAAAGCATTTTCATCCATAAACTGCAGTACATCGAGCTCAAGCCATGGATCATGTTCTTGCAGGACCTTCCATCCTTCCGTTTTCTCAATTGTCTTGAAATTTTGACAGATCAAAATCATGCAGGTAAGTTTAAGATCAGGTGCATCGCAGAGCTTTGCTAATTCAAGCACATCTACAACATTCTCCTTCATCAGCGTCTTAGTCAATCCTTTGGCCACCATTCGTTTCAGCTTTGGTAGCAAGAACACATGTGACAATACCAAAAGATGCATCCCATACTTATCCATCTCCTCCTCTGAACATCTGGCATCCAAAAACATATCTTCAAAACATCAGCATTGACCAAATCAAGATTTCTTCAGACAACATATGTAAAATTCCTCAAAACAACTTGTTATTAATCATTAATTAAACTAAAAGCTAAGACTAATGAGCTTTGCGGACACACCTCGATGTATAAAGAAATCTAACAAATGCAGAAACAGCCTCAGAAGGAACTCCAGGAACCAAAATGCACCTCTCAGAGCCCTTTCTCTGCTTCAATGACTGATTAAGCAAATTTTCCAGCACACATGAGGCTTTTGCCTGAAATTTTCCAAATCCAGACCGATCAAAACTCCATGCAATAAACCAATTTCCGGCTTAACAGAATCAAAAATTCAAATCCCCTAAACAACAGTCAGTTCAATTAAAACCCTATGAAAAGGCTAAAACCAAAGTGTGGTAAAGACTTTACCAGGACGAAGGAGTGAGCCGGAATTCGGAAGCCGGTGGAGGTAACGATGTGTACATCAGGCTGCGGCATTTCAGAATGCAGCTTAATTGAGGTGATCGGAGGACGGCCGGGGGTTTTGCCGGGATTTTCATCGGAGAGGTTCGGCGAGGTTTTCACTTTTTCCATATTTTTTCTTTAAAAAAATATAAAATGATTTGTATTGTGCAGTCAGTCAGGCAGGTCGGTCGGTCGTATTTATAGAGAATTGATTGGTTTAATTATTCGGTTCAATTAATTTATTTGTGTTTGTTTTAATTTACAAAGGGCGCGTGGGTTCAGATTCCTTTGTATGCTTAAATGCGAGATGGACGTGGAAAGAACACAAGTCGCCACGTCAGCAGATGGCTGTTAGGGGTATTGTGAAACGGCTTTAATGGATTGACCAACCATGAAAAAGTGTTGCCGAGGTGGCTCTTGTTCTAATCCGACCAACTGGCATCCTCTCCACATGTACAAGATAAACGTAGTATACGTGTACAGTTACAATCCAGTTCTGAATATAAAATTCGAATAGGGAAAAATATTAGGATTAACTTTTATATTAAAATTGTAAAATTTAATCTCAACAGTTGATTTATATAATTTGAAAAATGAAAATCAGAGTAAAACATTGAAATTAAATTGCTCCATATTTTGGCTATTTCAATCCAAGAGGATAAGTTCAAACTAGACTGATCTTGGTACTTTATGAATAGGGACAATTGCAGTAAACCACCATTATAATGTCCCAGTTTGCAGAAAACCACCATTATAACGAAAAATTACGAAACGGGTATATTATAATTCTGCCATTAACCAAAAACCACCAGACCTACTGTTCCGTTACTTGAACTGTTAAAAGCGTGTGGGCTTATTAATTTAATAATATTTTTTTATTTTTGTTAATTACCAAAAACCACTATTATAATATCCGTTTTACGAAAAACCACCATTTTAATAATTGATTATCAAAGTACTACCAACTGCACTGTTCATGCTACAACAGAGGCTCGTACGACAATTTAACTCGTTTATATATGTCTACTAGCTATATGATGCTTCAATTTAATCTTGATGGATGTCAATGAAGAAAATAATGCTAGAAAATGCAAAAGAAAACTCATGTTTGAGAATTTATAATTATCAATGTGGAATGGTTACCGACTGTCCGATTCAAATATAATAATTTTCTCCTTTTATTTCTATGAAATATGATTTATTACATCACTACTTTTAAACTACTAAAGATTCAACTATTGATTAAAAGATTCAACTATGTATTAAAGATTCAACTACTTTTAAACTCATGTTTTGTTTAATGAACCGTAATTTTGTAGGAAGAGTAATAATATCTTGCTAATCAAAGATAGCTAAAATTGTAGCCTCAACATCATTACCTAGCGTTACCTAACGGAGTTGAATACCCACGCGTCAACATAATAATTTTGTAGGAAGAGTAATAATATCGTACTTAGTTGTTAAAATGGTGGTTTTCTGCAAAACAAAATATTATAATGGTGGTTTTCTGCAATTGTCTAAATTGAAGTTGAATACCCACGCGTCGTGTGGCGCGTGTTGTACAGTTTCTAACGGAGTTAGGTCAATGGTGGTTTTTGGTTAACGGCAGAATTATAATATACTCGTTTGGTAATTTTTCGTTATAATGGTGGTTTTCTGCAAACTGGACATTATAATGGTGGTTTACTGCAATTGTCCCTTATGAATATAACTTTATAATTGTTATGCATGGTTTTAGAGTTCAGACATGAATATAAAGTCAGATTGGAGCAATATAGCTTTGATATTTAAGAGTCTCATGCAACATTTGATAAACATTATTCGACAAGTGGTTGCAAAAATATCACATTCCGATGAATAGATAAGAAGAGTCTAGTGAGCTTTTTTGACATTTATTCACTCGTACTGACATCAGTGTTCATTGACATTTATTAAAATTTTATGAATGTAGCATACTACTCGTAAATACAACATCATGAAAATAAAGGTTTAAGACAACATCAAATTCCAGTGTACCAATACCAACTACTCCCTCCGTCCCATTATGAGTGTCTCAATTCCTTTTTGGATGACCCAAAATGATCTTCTCATTTCCTAAAATAGAAACTTTTTTACCTCTACATTTACACCCTCTTTCATAGTATTTTTTATCCCACTCATTCTCTTTCTTACTTTTTATCACACATTTTTAAATTTTCTTAAAAACCGTGAAAGTTCTCAAATGGAACACTACAAAATGGGAGGAAGGAGTATTAACTTCCATAAGCTCTCATTTGGGCTTCTGTCTTAACTTCTTACCGGCCCAACGAATTTTTCTTAACGAGAATCCAAGACGCATAAAAGACAACTGCTCTAGCGCCAGACGAGTGCAAGCTCAAAAACAGCAGAACAAGGCATCACTAATACATGAGGTTGTAACGTGTAAGCAACTAACCGAACGCTAAAACATGTTAACGGCTCAAAACCACTCTACAATAACTACCCACCTAAAGTATTGACCTAAAATCTTGATCAATACATTCTACCCACTTTCAGTTATATGATCCTGATTGATCAACCTAGCAACGTGAACCATTTTTGCAGCTCAGAGCACCAGCTGCTTTTGTTAGTGTTCCAACTAACGAAGATGGTCTTGCATTAAGACTCGATGCCCTTGCATAACTTGATGAAGCGTCATCTCCTGATGGAGTGAACATTGCACCGTTTAGTAACATGTCTCCCTTGCTTCTCCAGTTCCATCTCTTCCACTCACTCTCCGTCGCAACTTCGCGCTTCGTCACCTGAGATCATATGTAAATGTAACCAAATATATTGAAAAGTGTCTGAAATGAGTTCATTGAAATAGTGACAGGCAGACAACCTCTTTGCTGAATCTAATGTTTGGTGCAAGAAATCGATTTCCTTGACTGTTGATGGTTGGAGCTGCACTTCCTCCAATGGCATACATCTCCCAATGCGTATAGTCATTGTTCACAATATGGAAGTAACCGTGTCGACATCTACGCAAAATCGAAAAATATACCTAAAAATAAATCATGCAAGTTTCGTAACGTAAATTACATAGACAAAAATGGTTCAATACTTACCTAGGCATTCTTTGAACAAGTCCTTCGCCAAAGTGATTAAAGGCAATAGTGACTTCCATATTCTTATCTTGAGTATAAGTATCACTATGCCCTAAAAGCATGACCTTATCATGATGTGACATGTAATTGTTCGAAATGGTAATTGCGGTTGAGCCATGAATGGCATCAATAAGTCCATCTCGGCAATTTGACAATGAGTTATGATCAACCCAAATGTGTGAGCCACCGAAGATGGATACACCATCTCCGTCCGAAAGCGTTCTCCATCCGTAATGGTGAGGGGAGTCGCGGACATACGCATTCCCCCCTTGCTTACAATCATGTATGTTCAAACCATGGATAATAATATTCGTTACGTATTGAATAGTTATGCATGGACCGTTAGCAATGTGCACGTTGGCTCCCTTCCATCCAGCGTTTTGAACGAGTTCATGATTAATTCTTCTTTTAACTGGATCACCATGTCGTGTGCGAAGATGATCCAGAGTGGCTCGTCTTGTATCACCGCATAGCGTAACGTCCCCGGCTTGGGGGCGACTGGGTCTTCATCTCCAGAGTCGGTGACTACGTAAATTTTACCATTTCTGCCACCAAGTGCATTTTTTCCAAACCCCATCGCACAGTCAGCTAGCCTCTTTCTGTTCTTCTCCCAACCAGGATCACATCTCCAGCAGTCATCAATCGGATTGCCAGTTGCGCACGACGTTAAGTTGCTTAGATTCGTCCTAGTGCTGTCATTTCCAAACATTAACCAAATGTCTGAAAACGTTACAACATCAAACCATATATGAAAAACACAACACTAGGCACTACTCACATGTGAACCTCATGGACAACATGATCCGGATTCTCCAGAGCTAAAGATGTGACGAGAAGAGAGGTGAGTGCAATGAGCATAACAACTGAGAGATGTCGAGTTTGAGACATGTTAACTAACGATGTTTTTGTGTACGTTGCCAACTGAAATAGAGAAAGTGTTAAGCTATTGTGTCCGGATGTCATAGAGGTTGGTAGATATGATAAAACACGTGGGGACCAGAGTGAAATGGGGATTTAGGTGTGGGGTCTATTCGTAAATGATACATCTTGATTTTCGGCGTTTTTACTGGTTTTCAAGATCAGACACTGCTTGCCGGTTTTGGATCAAGTCTTTATAGTAGTAGTTTTTAAAGCAAATCAGTCAAACATGTCCGTAAACTGCTGTAGTTAACATTCGTGTAATTACTTTTAAATACAATTTATTTACTTTTTTGGTGCGGAAATTAATGCGACAAATGCACACGTGTAACAAGTAAGAATAAAAACACGTGGCGAAATATGCGACGATTGGCATGGATTTTGCATCTCAGCATGATTTTGTTGCTAATTAATTCTATAATTTGATATTAAAAATATTCCTGAATAATTGCGGGGTGTAACATTTAATGAATGTTTAGTAAGGGGTCTAAACGTAATTAAGGAATATTTAATAGGGGTGAGTCACAGTCACAATGTCATTCTCATACGACGCAGTTTCGCATGCGATTCCTCTGATGCTCTCAACAATGACGACGGCGTCTTCGCTGCCGGCAATCGGCTTCTTCTTCAACAACTCTTCGTCTTTCATCAACTTATATCCACCTTGTCAAGTTCGCTTCCCGATCTCTCAGCAGCGTCCGTTTACAGATTCGGTACATGCGCTTTCGTCCAGGTTAGGGAAGTTGTCGCTGAGTAAAGTGGTGTGCAGATCGACGTATAACGTGCAGGTAATCGTGGCGGATAACGAGCCGGAGGAGCGGCTGGTGAATCGGTTCAGGAGGGAGGTGTTGAGAGCGGGGATCATACAGGAGTCTAAGAGGAGGAGATTCTTCGAGAATAATCAGGAGAAGAGGAAACGCAAGATGCGTGACGCAGCAAAACGCAATCGGAAAAGGTTTTCTTTTTTTGGATTTGTTTCAATATTTTGATGAATTGATTGGTTAATGCATTTGTTTGTGTTATCAGGAGGCGAGTGGTGGTTGCTAGGGATGTGCAGATGAATGCGGAGGATGAGGAGAAAAAGAGAAAGGAAAAACAAGGGTGGTATGATGAGACTGAAGATAACTGGACGCTTCCTTCAAACATTCCGTAGATGACGATTGCTTTCGTCTGCTCAAAGGTGATGTAGCAATTAGTTTTCGTTTACTATGTTGATTCAGGAACAAAGTTGTTGATGATTTAGGAGTGAAATCGGTTGCATAGATGTTTTGAGGCTGGATTTGGATGAACAATTTCTGCTTTTTGCAGAATGTTTTTGACAAGTATAATCAGCAGTTGAGATTTAGGCACTGTCTATTTCCTTGACTCTTGAATAAGACTAGGCAAGCATGGTGCATGCTCGAGGTTGAATACTTTGTTGTTGGAACTTCACTAATTTGGAAGAACTCAAGTATACCTGGATGTTGAAAGAAAACAATGCCTAAAGTAAGCGAGAGTCAGCCTCACTAGCCACTTATGAGAACATTATGAAATCCAAATATCATCAGAAACTGAATCCTCTACGCATCAATAGGAAATACTAACATAACACGCTCCCATTGTAATTTCACTTGTGTCTACAAGGTAGCTTGTATTTATTTTCTGTATCGGCCATAAACAGCCTCTCATATAAGGTTTGAAATTGTAAAGGTGTGGGGAAATCTCAACTCATTGATCCAGCAGCCAGCAGAATAGTTTCCAACAAAATAACTAAAACGAAGCCTTATCAAGCCCCCTCTTAAATAAAATGACTGTAGATTTTAATAAATGAAAATGGAGGATCCATTTGCATAATGCTGGGAACTTGGCCTTCACGAAGATAGTACTTTCTTAACCTCCGTAGTGACTTCGTTAGGAGGTTTCTCTGCTGGGAGCTGTGCTACCACGCCCTTCTTATTATAGTAGTCAATAACCTGAATTCGACATACAGGTAAATCAATGAATTGCAGTGCAAATCAATCGAAGGAGAAACAAGATATTGAGTATGCGCCAAAATACACACCAGCCATTTACAAGCTTCTGCTCGAAAAACTAATAATAATGAAAGAAAAGGGGTGTAAGTTAAATGCATACTGGTTCTGTTTGCTTGTGGAAAGCCTCCAATCTTGATTTTAGAACAGCAGCAGTATCATCTTTCCGTTGAATCAGTGGTTCTCCAGTAATCTAAAGTAAGGGTAAGATTTAAGTTACTCATAAGCAAAGCGACATTATTAAAGAAAGAGAACACAAACCAACAATCACTCAGAGTGGGTGTGTCGTAAATATTGCTATTTTTGCGAAGAAAGAGAATAATTTTGAAGTTATCTTAGTAAATTGGGTGTAGCAAGTCTTACATCATCAACGCCTGGAGTCTTTGGAGGAGCAAATTTTGTGTGGTAACTCCTACCACTGGATGGATGGATCCAGCGACCAGTTATTCTCTCCTCCAAGATTGCATCATCAATAGCGAAGTTAAGAACCTTGTCAACCTTAATGCCACGCTTCTCAAGCATCTCATCAAGCTGAAAAAAGAACATAAAATAATATATATCTCAAGCATTTCATCAAGCTGAAAAGAGAACATAAAATAATAAATATCTTCAAATGATAAGGAAATAAATTTTCAATAGGATACAACACATCAGTTATCACAAGCTTAATGCAAAGAGTATACACTTAATGAAAATGCGAGCGATACCTTCTGGGCTTGGGTTACAGTCCTTGGGAAACCATCAAGAATGAATCCCTTTTGGCATGATGGTTTCTTCAACGCATCATCAATAATGCCTACAACTAGATCGTCAGATACAAGTTCTCCCTGCAAAACAATTCACAATCAAGGAGTGAAATCATGAAATTTGAGCCAATACAATCAATGAATAAAATACCCCGATAATAAGAACAAACAAAGAAGAAGATGAAATCAAATGGTGTCCACCTTTTCCATTGCTTCCTTAGCCTTGACCCCAAGTGGAGTTTTGGCAGCAACAGCTGCTCTCAACATATCACCAGTTGCTAGGTGGCACAAACAGTATTCGTCCTTGATGATTGGTGATTGAGTACCTTTGCCGGATCCAGGTGGGCCTGAGATCGAGGATGTAAAATTAAGCATTGACATTCAAAAGAATACAGCAGAAGAAATATCCAACTCATTACCAACTTATACTCGACTAATCTGCAATTAACCAAATGACATAGTACACTACATAATCAATCATACACACATAGACTTCAAATACTAAAACCCAATTCAAGCCTGAAGCCACCACATAGAATATAAAGTCTCAGAATCACTAAAAATCCAATATTTATCACAGCCTACTCAATTCACAAAATCTAAACTAGCAGCATCTTTTCTTCATAGACCACAGAATGCATAATAATTCAGATCCAAACCCTAAACATCTTACCAAAATTACACAACAATCGCAACTCAGTTTTCGAAACTCACCAATCAAAATAAGTCGTTTGTCAGGCTTGGAAGCGCACTTCATCCGACGGAGCAACTCCGTCATCAGATCAACAGAAGTAACATCCTCCAGATTCGACATCTGCAAGTCGTCTGCTCACTCCGCAAAGTGCAAATAATCGAAAAGCAAAAGAGATGAGAAGTGTGCGTTTGGATTGGTTTGGTAGTTGAGTTTTTGTGGACTTCCGATTCCAACAACTCTTGGTAAAATTCCCTTTTATTTACAATTCCACCCCTGAACTTATGTTATTGCGATTATTTGGATTTAGAATAATGGATTTGGTGTCATCATATTTTCACACATTTCAGTCATCAATTTCAACTTAAGTTGTTGAGCTTGCTGCGGCGATGGAAAACATCATATTATTCGACTCTAACCAATATGCAAAATTGCGAGCCATTAAAAGCAGAAGCCTGTAAGTATCTATCTAATAATACTGGAATTCAAAATGATGTTTATGATATACCTAAGCTCAACTAAGTTGAGAACATTACAATAAATACCAAGTCATCAATCAAGAAATTTACTGATCCAAAAGTACGAATATTGTTATTTGCAAACCTCACAACACATGTGGAATACAAGCCATAGCTTAACAGATACTCCCCCACTATTTTAGCTCTTTCTTCGCTGCTGGGTAAGGTCACGAGGAACACCTTCGAACAAGTCTAGTATGTAACTCTCCAGTTCTTCTATTGAGTACTTCAAATATTTTTCTGGGTGTCTTGAACTTTGAAGATGGCTTGAATATCGACCAAGAAATGAACGATATGCTAGTGCCACACTCCCTGATATCATTATTCGAACATCTTCCCTCAGTTCAGGATCTCGGATCTTCCAACCTGTTTGGGTCCGGTAAATTTCTTCAAAACAAGTATTGAAACTCTTGAATCTTTCTTTAACAACAACTTTCAAGGCATTCTTTGAAATACCGCTGTCAATGCCCTTCAGAAAAGATAGGGCCTCATTCCAACACCCCCTGAAATAACTGTTGGCATACTGCTTTGTAAGCCCTCTGCGACTACGGATCCAATTGTCCCCTAAAACATTTCCTAGCTCTGAATCCTTTACTTTCTGAACAATGTACCTGATGTTGTTCATAAGGAAGATGAAACCTAAGTGAGTGTCTTCGTACATTTTTGACTTCTCTTCCAAATTCTTTTCCAAAGACGATGTTAACAACAACAATCTCCTTCCTATTGGTGACATGCCCCCCTTATAAACTCCATCACTGTGGTCATTTTCGTCCAGTAAATCATCCTCATAGATTTCAAGGAGCTGGTTAAGTGTGCTGCGATAGTCAACTAAAAGTTTGACATAATTCATTGCGTAACTGGTCAACGGGTGAATTTGGCCACCTTGAACAGGCTTTTTGGAGGTCTCACCCTGCACTCGCTTCTCAAATTCACATAGTGTGCCCATCGCAGCCTCTCCCAAAGCTTTCAACAAATCACCCGCCTCAATGCACACTATTTTCCCAGACTCATCACTGAACAGCTCTTCTAACTCAGGAATCACATTTGATAAAGCATCATACATGTTCAGTATCTCAAACAGCTTCTCGGAAGATCTCTTGGTAACAGCAACTGCATTACCGAAATTCAGTAATTCCATCACACACCCCTTTGATATATCAGTAAAACAAGTCCTCTGCATCAATTCAGACTCATCCAAAACCTCCCCACAGAGCTCCTTTTCTCCAAAGAGTAGCACTTTTACCACCATTTTCACTGCTTGCGCCCACTTCTTCATTCTATCATCCAACTGATTCCAGTCCATCTTCTGCACGTCTTCAATACTAACCTTCTCAACCCCAATTATTGCCAACGACTCATCCAACACATCTTTCCGCACACTAGTAAAAACCTGGCAACATTCCCTTTCATATCCAGACTTAATCATCCTCTTAGCAATCTCCCTTAAGTGATGAACAGCCTCCGAACGAATCAACTCCACAAATGTATTAACCTTCAAACTAGCTCCACGCTCGTGAAAGTAACTCTCACTGCTATCCGGATCATCCTCCCCAAAGCTCCCAAAACCATCTCCAATACTCTCAGCCCCATCTTTCCCAGAAAATGAAAGCGAAACCCTCCTAATCGATCCTTGCAATCTCTCAGCATCAAGAGGCACAACATTCCTAGCCAACACCAACCTAAACTCTTCCTCAAGCTTCACCATCGCCGTCTGTAACAAACTCTCAGCCTTATCCACAACCGCCACGTCATCCCCTTCCATCACCGCCAAAACATCATCCACCGCAGCCAAATACTCAAACGCCTCATCTTCCGACTCATCCCAAGGCAGAAAACCCTCCGCCTCCCATTTCGAGATCAACAAACCCGCATCCTCCATCCGCCGTTTCAACTTTTCATAACAATCCCTCTCCACCACCACTTCACCAGTCCGATCATCGACACCACCGTCGGTGCTCGTCGACCTTCATGCGAACGCAATCGGAAAAATGAAGACTTGATTAACTGAACGAGAAGAAGAAGAAGACGATTTCTTTGAAATCTTCAATTTCGAAACCCTAAGAATCAGTGACGAAGAAAAGTATAGACCGAGACTTAATAGAGTGTTTGACGCGTCGGTAGACTCGGATTCTCACCTGAGGGCTTGTTTGGATTGTTTCAAATTTAATGGATTAATTTATTGAGTGGAAAACGGAAAACCAAACGCGGTCTAAAGAATTAATTATGAGTGGGAGCTGGTGAGACTTTTTTAATATTTATTTAAAGTCAAATAAAGCGCAGATAATCGTGATTCTTTATAAAGTTTGTGTTTACATGAATTTCTACGAAGTGTTGTGGAACTAGAGATTACACTTAACTCCTAAAAAGTTGAATAATCAAATTCCATGGAGTAAAAGATGGTTTATTTTCCATTGAAGTCTTCGCATTGATACTATTAGATGTATAATACAATTAGGGTTGATGGAGGAGAAATCCCGTACTTCTGACGGATAATTTTTTTTGGTGCTTTAAATCAAGGATATGTTTGAGTAGAAGTTCAAATTTTGACACTTTCACAATATGACCTACCTGCTGGCTGCTACCTCTTGACTATCTTTTTGAATCATGTGATGCGCAGTTAGTTCGTTGAAGCAAATGACCTGGTTTCAGAATTAAGCTGATATTTGGTAAAGCCCTTTGAGATCTTTAGAATTCAAGTTTTACAGGTGAAAGGTTCAACTCTCTATTGCTCATCTTGTAACTTGCTGTTTTCTGATAAAACCCAAAATAATTAAATATAACCAAACAACCAATATTAGTAGGGGAGTACTGCAATTTCATAGTAAATCATCTGAGAAAGAAAAAAATCAATGGAAAAGTTTTTTCCCAAAAACATTGATTAACCTGGAGCATAAAAACAATGAACTTCATATAGCAATGAGACAATCATGAACCTAATTAACATAGTTTGCTCTGTTACTGCAAATGTGCATCGGCATTTCTAAGGAATTCATCACAGACTGCTACGACTACCCTCACTAGTAACCCTAGCAGCCAAAAGGTTAACTTCAGTCTTCAGACCCAGTGGAACAATGCATTTACTCTCAGTGTATCTTCAAATAACAGAGAAGAAATCGCAATTGCAACTAAAGTTACCAAACCATTTCAAACAGTAGAGTGTCTGTCAAGGTACATCAACTATTCAAATTTCATCCCAACTTTCTAAAAAACATTTGCAGACACTGACTTGAATTCCATAATTCTTTCCAACAAAATTCACACAACTTTACGGTCTTGAAAAAAATCCCAATTCAAAATAAAAAACCCTGAACTCATTAATACATGGAGTGTGCCGATCACAAGATGTTGCAAAAACTCGAAGAAACCCTGGGTTTCAACATTTTACAGTCGGGTGTCCGGTCAATTCGATGCATTTTCAGGTTCCCACTGGCATACTTTACATTTACAGAAAAGTTTAGATCATACAAACACTAACAAAAAGCAAAAAGAAAAATAACAGCACGCAATGAGAAATCCAATCATAATAAAGGCTTAATCTTAATTCTTAATACAAAGATTACAATCCCCAGAAGAGAAGCAATCCCTTAAACATTTGTCGCCACAGATTACATCAAGATAAGATCAGTTTAAAATTACAGAGCTATTAGATATGAAGCTGGCTTACTTGCTTCTAGAACGGCGCAAGTTAGCTAACCAGTATAAATATGTACACCGACGACGATGAGCAAGATAGTGATAAGACCAAAGTAAATAATGGCGTGTACGAGAATGGATGCACCGCTTGTCCGCATGTTCCCAAACTCAACCACTCGCCCACCAGCCGGGATCTGAAACAGCAAACCTGGCGTTAGAAGAACAAACAGCACAACCGCAATAAGCACCGCACCCCAGTCCGCCATTTAGCGGTTGCAGCGTTTCCAAGATGAAAGAGTTGAAAACAGAGTGAACAGAGTGATGTGGAAGTGGAAGGTGACGCGACATTTAATAGCGTCGGTTTTATCAACCTCGTCGAACCGAGTCAATTGATTGTAATTGTGTTAATTCCGTGGTCGGACCAATGTATTTTGAATATTATGCATTTGCCCCTCATAGTTACACTTTTTACAATAAGAACTCTAAAAATCAGCAACATAACATTCCACTCCACTCAGCTGTTTTTCTTTCTAGAAGATTCCGGCAATGATTGAACGATTGAAGGTATCGTCTGCGTCCGTGGCTTCGACTTCGTCGACGTTTTCTCGAGGTTCGGTCCCCGAATATAGCGTGAAGAATCCTAAAAGGCGGCTTGTCAGTTTGGATAAATGCTATTCGAGCTGCAGAGCTTCATGGCAGGAGGTCAGTCAGTCAGTTAATTTCCTAGGGTTTGAATTTGTATGTCTTATTCTGTTAAATTTTGTAGTTTGGAAGTTTGAATTTTAGTTGATTGGGATTGATTACAGCTTGCAGGAGTTGTGGTGTTCTCAGCTGTTCCTTTCACTGTGGTGAAAGCCATTGCAAATAGTCCTCTTGGGGAGAGGCTTCAGAAAAGAATGGAGGAGAACAAAAAAGTTGCGCTGGAGAATTCTGTTAAGTTCAAGGCATTGGCTCAGAAAGCAAGAAAAATGAGGTAACTTGTTAGTGGAATTATTATCTTTCATAGCATGTAATAAGAATATGCGGGGCTGTTTGAATGATATGATCATTTGATTATGCATGTTCCTCCTTTTTCATTTCCTTCATTTTTCACGTTGATAAGTGGGAAGCAGCTTGAATGTATTTCATTTCCTTTACATTGGTATTGTTACCTTTCCAGGCCCCTAATGAATTATGTAAACATTCAAACTTAGGGATTTTACTCGTATATGAAAAGACTTCACAAATCAAAAGAATTATAACTTTCATTTCATTCAGGAGAAGAACTGGTGTATTTGAGTACGAAATCCATAATTGCTTGAAATGATATTCTGTTTAGTGACCCCTGAAGAACAAGAAAGTTTGTTTAACAGCCTGTGGTATGGTGAGGAGAGGCCTCGTTGGCTTGGTCCAATCCCGTACGAATACCCTTCATATCTTACTGGAGAACTACCTGGAGATTATGGCTTTGACGTTGCAGGTCTGAGTAAGGATCCTGAGGCTTTCCAAAGATACTTTAAGTAAGCAATTTACCAAATGTCTGCCAGTTGTTTTCTCACTTATTTTTTAACTGGCTAGTATGTTGGTGTGTGAAACTCGGTGTATTTGTCTTCTAGGTGAGAATTTTAAATAGATAGCTTTCTGAAAATGTTGTAGATGCTTTTGCCCAACTTGGGAATTCCTAATATAAAATTGATTAAACCTGTACTTGTCAAATGTTTGGGATAATTGTTGGTTATTCTATATTAAATATTGTCATGAAGTAGTTAAGAACCATTAGTGATGATTCCATTAAAAAATTGTTTGTTAAAAATTACTTGGAGACCGAGTAATTGATCCCTCATATGGCTTACTTGAATATATGAAAATTTCTGTCAACTGTGTCTCAACTCTACAAAAGGACCAACTCACTTCACTGCATGGACATCAATCTCCATGTGAAGACTAATTCAAGTTTGTTCACATGATGTATAATTTTCATCGGTATATTTTGCAGAAGCCCTCAGCCTTTCTATAGCTTCAGAATGTTACACAAAATCACATGCATTTTTTGCAGCCTAGAAATATTGCATGCTCGTTGGGCCATGCTGGCAGCCCTCGGTGCTTTGATCCCAGAAGCCTTAGACCTTTTAGGCGCATTTCATTTTGTTGAACCCATCTGGTGGAAAGTTGGATACTCAAAACTTAAGGTCAGTTTCAACATCAATATGATTTTGTGCTTATAATTTACTTCTAAAGGATTCCCACCTCAAAACATTGGGGTGCACTCCTTACAAACAACATCACAATGCTCTTGTGAGCGTATGCTAAGGTTTGAGAAGATATCGTTGATGTACACTGTTGAGTCAGCGCTTAACCCAATACGTGACAACTAGAATTATTTGTTGCTGCTGGCATGCCTGAATTGTTTGCTTCTAACATATGGAGGCAATCTCATCTTAATCCAGTACATGCAGTTTTAAACAGTGCTTGTTTGTTGCCTCACCAGGGAGATACTTTGGATTACTTGGGAATTCCAGGGCTTCACTTTGCTGGAAGCCAAGGAGTGATTGTCATTGCCATCTGCCAAGTGCTCCTTATGGTATGTTCTCTAATCTATTTCATAAGAAAAAATGAGCATAAATATCAACTATTCTATATAACTTTTTGACCCATCTGTTTTATGATAAGCATTGCTGGAAAGTCACAATGATGACTCTAGTGGAATACACTCTTTCATATATCATCAGAGAGTAATAGAATTGAAAATGATAGATAAAAATGTCATAAATAATACATATGTCCTCAGTCCTAACTATTAGTGATGAAATGATTCACTTATTCAGGTTGGCCCAGAATATGCAAGATATTGTGGCATCGAGGCTCTTGAGCCACTCGGAATTTTCCTTCCCGGAGATATAAATTATCCAGGAGGTGCATTATTTGATCCCTTGAACCTCTCCAAAGACCCAGTCGCGTTTGAGGATCTGAAGGTAAAGGAGATAAAAAATGGAAGACTGGCAATGGTGGCATGGTTAGGTTTCTACATTCAAGCAGCCATTACAGGTAAAGGCCCCATTCAAAACCTATTGGATCACATCTCAGATCCGCTTCATTACAATATTCTATCTGCCCTCAAGCCAGTGTAAATGGGTACAACACAGGGCATGACCAAGTTTCATTCGACATCTATGCTTGATATTTGTGCATGTCATAAGGCAACTCAGGACTCATGTTTGATTTTTATATGTATGGACAGTGATGGAAACTCTGTTCTCATCACCAAAATATTTATTATTAAAAAGCTAATTTAGATATATACAAATTTTATATTCATGTAAAGCTAATTAAATCAACTACAATTTTTATATGACGTCAAAAATCAAAAATCGAGATTAAGAGCATAAAGTCATCCAACGGTCAAGGACAACTGAAATGCTTGAAAGCGGCAGAGCTGTGCGCTCTTATCGTCGCTTAAGCTAATGGGTGGATTGAAGCAGTACGACAGCTGATAGCTAGCGATGTCGAACGCAGTAGCCAGTGGTGTCGCCGGTGCCGGGGCTGGAATTATCGCCCAAATAATAACATATCCTCTGCAGACTGTAAACTGAAATTGAATTTTGATTTCGATTCGTAGATTTTCGTTTGCGGTTAGTTGATTTGAAGAAAGATTCAACTTTTGCAGGTGAATACTCGGCAGCAGACGGAGAGAGTTGCCAAGAAGAGTATCGCGGTTGCTTCTGGTGGAACTCTTGCTCAGATGCTTCAGGTATGTTGTTATGTGGTTTGCTTGATTGCACAGATTGGGGAAGTTTCAGCTGATGTTTTGTTTTGTTTTGATTGTGGTTGTGTATCAGGTTATAAAGAATGAGGGTTGGAGTGGACTGTACAGCGGATTAAAGCCTTCGTTGTTGGGTACTGCTGCTTCTCAGGTTTCTCTTTTTTCGAATGGATGCTTCTTTTTAAAATATATGCTTCTTTGAAACACTATGACAGCCTTTACTGAATTCTTCTGCTGTGGCCAATTGGACTACCAAGCGCTGTAGTATATAGGAAATATCCAGTCAAACAAAAAACAAAACTTGATATGCAAAGTTCAATATTGAGTTTTTTGCATTCGAAAGAACATCCTACGCTATACTCTGTTGCCGATATGAGAAAGTACTTTCATGATACTTGCAGGGAGTATATTATTACTTCTATCAGCTTTTAAAAAACAAGGCTGAGGCGGTAGCAGCATCACGAAAGACAAAAGGACTCGGTGACGGTACCCCAGGAATGTTTTCATGGCTTGTTGTGGCTGCTGTTGCAGGGTATGTGTTTTCTGCTTGCGTCCAAAAGTTTTTGTCCATTGGCTTTGCGTCTTGATGATCTATTGAGAGATTAAATTTAGTAGAATGCTCATCAGGAGCGGGTACCCCAAGCACCACAGTAGGGCATGTGCCCTCAATTATGTTGAATTGCGGCGTAGGACTGAATCTTTCATGGACAAGTGTTAATATCACATATAAACAAAATGTATTCCTAAATGTTATTATTTTGATGTGAGACCTCCCGTTTCAGGTCTTTGAACGTGTTGTTAACAATTCCAATATGGGTCATCGTTACTCGCATGCAGGTGCACTTTTTATATTAACAAATATCCATTTTTCTCTTTGTTTTGTTAGCAAGAACTTGAGCATTGCTAATGTCAAGATGTGAACTTATGCAAATATCTTGTGTCTTTTCACATATATTCCAGATTTGTACCCCATTTATGCATATAAATATAATTCTGTCAGTCTGGTCTGTCTAGCATTTGCAGTGATGAGATGGTAACATAAATATACCTTTGTGAATGTTGGTTGACCTGCCACAGGGATTGTACCTTGTTCTAATTCTTTCATCATCAGACCCATACTCAAGCTGAGAGAAAGATAATGGAATCTAGAAGGCAAACTTTGATGAAAGAATATCAAGAGTGTGGCATATCAGATCCACACGCTTTACAAGAAAAGTTAGACGAACTCGAAAAAATGAAACCTCGCCCTTATGGAACTTTATTAGCTGTAAGATAATCTTAGTGGATAGTGCCAAGTCTGTCACATAGTTTCCATTTTTTCTCATACCAACCATTATCCTTTCAATCTATTTTTATTCTGAAAATTTTGAGGCTTAGATACATGTTTCTTCTATATGTTAACATTAGAGTGAAATGTTTTGCATTGTGTTAGGTTAGGGAGGTCTATGATGAAGCAGGGATACGAGGATTCTGGAAAGGCATAGTCCCAACCCTTATTATGGTACAATTTCCTTCCAATGTATGTTTTGATAGATCAGTAGAACAAAAATATAATTGGTGTATTCTGAAGATAATATGTAACAGGTCTGCAATCCATCTATTCAATTCATGATTTATGAGAGTTCGTTAAAGCAGTTAAGAGTTAAAAAGGCAGCCAAGAAAGATGGACCTGGGAAAGTAACTGCTATGGAGGTATACAGCTGCATCATACTGGCCATTATTGAAGCACACCTATAATCCTTTTAATTTAAATGCTACATTTTCATGAACTTGATTTGTTCATTAAGATGTGGTGATTATCAGCTGATAATTTATTTATAGTTTTTATCTATTTCTGTTATAATCTGTGAATAGGTGTTCCTGCTGGGAGCAGTGGCAAAACTAGGAGCCACAGTTGCTACGTATCCACTACTAGTTGTTAAGGTGAAGTTCTTTGTTCTCCAGTATGCCTTTATATGCTGTAATTAGTTCACACTTGTACAGTTTTGATGAATCTTTACATGATCGTTTGCTCATGAACTCAGCTAGCGATCACTAAGTACTCTTTCCAATTTCATATATTTAAATCGGATGTACTCTGACACATGTTTCTAACAATTTAAACGATCCAACAGTCGAGGCTCCAAGCAAAGCAGGAAATCGGTGAAAGTTCTGCCTTGAGATACAAAGGTTCGACAGTTTCAAATCTCTTTAGCAATTTGCACACACTGCACAATTTAAACACCAGAAAACTCTTATCAGAACCAGGGCTAACATAGTTGTGGCAAATATATTCCCGTCTGACTTAATTTTTTGTGTCAACTGATATTCTATCAGTACTTGAATCTGCTCCTGTTTCACCTGAATGATCATTGAACATATTCTAACCTGACTGACCTTAACAGGCACCCTCGACGCAATTATCAAGATGATTCGTTACGAAGGAATCTTCGGGTTCTACAAAGGGATGGGCACAAAAATAGTACAGAGCGTGTTTGCAGCCTCACTACTTTTCATGATGAAAGAGGAGCTCATAAAGACCTACATCTTGCTAAACAATAAAAGCAAAAAAGCCTTATCCAGTGCATACAAAAAGTTATCAACTCATGTGTAGACATCAAGCTATCATTAGCTTAATACTACAGGCTTTCTACTATTTTTTTCACTACTGAAAAACACTGATATATGAAACCTTGTAAGCAAAATGGTTGTATCTAGAAAACAAGAGTTACACTTTTGATTTGTTCTCTTTGTATAACTTCAAAAATTGGTACTTGTGTTGAATGATCACGGCTCTTATGCAACCTCAGCTTGTAAATTCTATTTACAATCTAGCACAAAAGATTGTTCTTCTATCTCCCCAACAGCTGGTAAGGCCTCCAGTATATTGCAAACCCAAAATTTTCTACCTGAAGTGGCTTGAAGAGATCAACTTTTCGAGTTTGACTTGCCACTCAAACCAAGTCTACAAATCTCCTCAGCAGGAGGAGCAGCCCACTCTCCGCTTACCCTCAGCCTCATCTCTTCCAAATCCTTCACACACTCCTTTATCCCCATATTAGCAACCCTTATCCTCCATTTGGCCAACCTCTTCCCAGCCACCTTATCGAACAACTTCTCCCATCCACTCTCCCAATTCCCGTGCGCATCACACATCTTCAACGTCCCATTCGCCCACTTTGTCCAGCTCCATCCCTTGTCCAACCCTGCCATAACCTTCCCTACACACTCTCCTTCACAAACCGGTTTACATGGCCTGCATTTTGCTCCGCTCAATGGGCCTCTACTAGACATAGCTGCCACAGGCACCCCATACTTCCCTGGAGGAAAACTATACTTCCTATCACTCACTATACAAAAAGGAATGTCCTTTGTCACATATGACACATTCTGAGTCACTAACTGAAACAAAAATGACCTCTCGGAATTGAGCTTGTGGTGGCCTGCAGCGTCAAGTTTAGGAATGAGGGAAAGGCGGGAAAGTGCAACCACAGAGGAATTAAAATCCCCAACGCCAAACCGGTCATTCAGTCCTCCGTATGAGGATCCAATCGGAACCACATATTTACCATGAACGAAAAGATGAGGTTGTAGCGGATCACTCCAGTATCCGTCAACTCTAGTTCGAACAATCCAATCATACGTAAAATTGTGAGTCTCCTGATAATATGTGATCATATTCAAACATCCTTCCACAAGGTTGAAGTACTGCAACAACCCCTGAAATGCAAAAAATATAAAAAATCAAACACAAAAAATAATCAGAAAAGAAAAAGCGTTGACTTGGTCAACAAAGTCAACTGACCTGAATACCATTTGGAGAGTTGGCGGCGGAGAGTACGCGAGACTGAGACTCGTCCTCAGGCAACGGCTGCGGTGAAAAGATCCGAACCGAAGCAATACTCGGAGCAATCTTAAGAAGCGAGAATTTGAAGGTATTATCATCCAAAGGAGTGTGAAGGAACAGATCGGAGTTGGGATAAGCTTCGAGAATGTTCTTAACAATCGACGGTCCAGAAAGCTCGAATCTTCTGGCGCCGCCGACCAGACAAACCGCAATCCTCGACCGAGTCAAGCTCGTACTTACTCCAGCAGCAGCAGAGTTGCTGTTGTTGTGGGGGATGATGGATTTGAGTGGAGTGAATCTGGAGGAATTGGATGAAGAGATTGTGATGATGAAAATCAGAAGAGACAGAGTTGTTACGACAGACAGAAGAAGTATCCGGCGGTCGAGATTCGTAATCTGTTTAATCAGATTCATTGTGTCTGTTTACAAGCGTCACTTGAGTTGTAGTAGTTATAGTGTTTTATGAGCTTGATGAATGGATGGATCTCCAGATTGGGATAGATTGGATGAGGCTGATGGTTAAGGAAGATGCGCGGAAATGATGACAAAATTTTCTTGATATGAAAGTCACGTTGCCGGTGATCTGTCGTTGATGGGTAGATACTCTTCTGCTGAATTCTTTCATACGTTTAAAAATGGAGCAGTTGAACTGCTTAATATTTTTGCATATTCAATCCTTAGTTTTTATTAAAATCAAATTTAATTCATCAAATAAAATGATTAAGAAAGGGGAGGTTTACTCAGATGGATATATCTTTATGGTATATTTGTTACTTTTATTTTATATTTGTTAATTATATTTTATCAATGATTGAGCTTACGCTAAGATATTAAACATATTAAGTGTAATTTTACGTATACGTTCAGATCACATGCCATTAATCTATTGTTTCAATTTCGTATATATTAATAAAATTCAATTAACAAATATAAAATAGAATTTATGAATCTATCAAATAAAATCCGAAAATACAAAAATATACACTTAATTGCAAAAAATGCGAAATGTACTTATTGGGTTTGTAAAAAAACCAGACCCTATGCAATTATTAAGATTTTGTGGCTAGGGTAGATAAGGAATAATTTAATTGGCTTGAGAGTGGGATTGTCCATTCCTTAGACCAATTTTTTTTAAAAAAAATTAGATTTGTTACGTATCTTTTAAAAAGTTATCAATAAAGTAAAAGTTAAAAAAACCTCATCTTGTAGAGCAGAAGAGCATCTCAACACACAGTCCGCCGCGACAGGAGAAGCAAAATGATTACAGAGAGGCTACTCTTTCGATCCTCTCCGACCATCCCTTCATCAAATCACCGTCTAGCCCCTTTCCCTTTTAAACCCATCTCACGATTTGAGCCCCCTATTTACTCCTGCTTCAATCGGATCGGTTTGGTTCCTCACAGACACTTGCAGCTGTGCAGCAATGCCTACAATTTTCGTCTTGATTGTTTGCCTAAGCAATCGGAGGAGATTATGGCAATCCCTGAGCCTTCCCCTGAACCCAAATTGACTCCTGGCAAAGCAACAAGTAGAAAGGTGTGTTTTTTATATTCAAGAATTACTTTTTTTGGATTTTTCAATGTTTCAAAGTTTGAAGCTTTGCAAGTTTTGAATTCTCCGCTTCGATATGTTTAGCGCTGATCGCTTTCAATGTTGTCGAATAATGCTGAATTTTCAAGATACCTGAATATGATTGTTTGTTTTGATGTAGGTTATAAGCAGAGTTGCAATACTTGTATTGTCTGCGCTAGCCGTGATATTAATACACCCTACTATTGTATCACCGGCCTTTGCTACTTTTCAAGCTGCTTCCGGTGGAAATGGCATTGTGAAAGGTGCGAGGGGTGAACTATTTACTAGTGCTTGGACTGGCTTCTTTGCTGGTTGTTTACATACTCTATCTGGACCGGACCACTTAGCTGCTTTAGCTCCTCTTTCTATTGGACGTACTCGTGTTGAAAGTGCTCTTGTTGGTGCTCTCTGGGGCTGTGGCCATGATGCTGGCCAACTTATTTTTGGATTGTTGTTTCTGTTGCTTAAAGATCGGTTGCATATTGAGGTTATTCGTACTTGGGGTACTCGGGTAGTAGGTTTGACATTACTTATAATTGGTGGAATGGGAATAAAGGAAGCGTCTGAAAAAGAAGCCCCAATGCCGTGTGTGGTTTTGGAAAATGGTGAATGTGATGTTAGTGGTGCCTATGAATCTCCGAATGTTGGGAAGAAAAAAATTGGCTTTGCTACATTTGCTACTGGTATTGTTCATGGACTGCAGCCTGATGCTCTTATGATGGTATTGCCAGCGCTTGCACTGCCTTCTCGTTTGGCTGGGGCAGCCTTCTTAGGCATGTTTCTAATTGGGACAGTGATCGCAATGGGAAGTTATACAGTATTCATAGGTTCTTGCAGTGAAGCATTAAAAGATAGAGTCCCTAAAATAACAGAGAAGCTGACTTGGGCGTCTTCACTAATTGCAATAGCGCTCGGAATCTCCATCATTGTTAGTCAGTTTTTCGGTTTTAGCCTGTATTAGTGTGATAAATTATTCCCCTTGTTTCTTGTTCATCTATGACATGTAGCTTTGAGAAATAAATTATCTTGTAACCTCCGCAGCACCTTTCTCTGTTATCAATATTATCGATGTTCTTAATGATTCTGCACATTTAATGTTTCTGAACTTCAGAGTGTCTACAGGGAGTGTGGCACTATGCATTAGTTGAATTAGCACTCTTGTCGCTAGTCGGAAACAAAGTTGCAATAAGTTCCGGAAGAAGCGTTTGGCTGGCAATTCTGTAAGTCCTCTCTGTAGGATGGTAACTGTCCCAGAACACATACTCTGATGCATTTTTGCAGCTAAACACATTATTATACCTGTTACACATAAAAGAAACCTCATACAGACCTGTTCCGCAGCATCCAACATCTGCATACCTAAAACCTACATACGGGCAAAGTATGCTCAGTGTTCTATAGCTGCAAAATAGTAGGGGATCAAGAAAATGCAAAGGTAAGGACTAACCATATTTTTCCTTATTGTGAATAATGTCTAGCAGAGTGTTGTAGCCATCCATATAACCTATTTTTACACCAGACAGCTCACTGTTTAGACTACTGATGATTGTTTGGATATTGGAGTTGAACTGATTTGCAGGTTTGTTGCAAATATCTGCGCAAACTCTTTGTATTCCTCCATATAATGTTCTTTGCGAAGGGGTGCATCCAATACTTGGGATGCTGAAAAAAGCGATCCTCCTCGCTCCAAGACGGTATAGTTTCTATACAAAAAATTATCAGCATTGTCCACTTCTTAGTTTGGGCATTTTAATGTTGTGAAATATGTTTGAGCTTCTTACCTTGAGAAAATTTGATGCATGGGAAGCCATCAGGTCAGTATACTCATCAACAGTATACTGAAAACTTCGAAAAGAGAGGTGAAAGTAAGTATTGACAATGTCATTGGTGCCAGCTGCAAGAAAGTATAAGCTGTTCGCCACGATGAAACTGGCTCGATCCTCTCCAACAATTTTTCGAATCCTTGTTTTGTACTCCTCGAACATTTTCAGCTGTTCTGTCAAGGACTTGACCGACTGAGATTCATGGAGAAAAAAGGAACTAATAAGAAATAGTTTCGAAAAAAGTATCTATCAGGGAATGTTAAGAAACAAGATTTTTACCACTATTCGGGGTGTAAGGGGATCAAATCCAACACCGGAAGACGCGAAGCATACTCCGGTGAGAAGGTCTGCATCTTGCAGTGTAGGATCCAAATATGGTGGCAGACTGTCCTTAATTCCCAACTCAGAAACTGCAAATGACACTTTTGAGAAAGGACTGATTTTTTCAGAGTATCGAAAAAAGCTAAATCGGTATTGTGATTTCCTGACCTGCAATATCTGAAGGAATCATCCCATTGCTAAATCTTCCTGTAGGTTTTCCACCTTTGAAATCCCTTCCATATGGTTTGAAGTTGGCTTTCACAATGGTGTTAAGGCCATTGTTATTTCCGGTGTCTACGACGGAATCACCAAATATAAAAACAGCTGGAATAGTCACATTTTCCGGTAGCTTCAAAAGTGAATGAACATTGCAAACAAGAAGATTAAATGCTACAACTTGAAGTAAGAATTTTTGAAACCTGACCATTGTTTTCATTCCTCTGTAACAGAATTAACATACACTTGATAAAAAAAGGCTTCACACCAAATGAGTGCTACTGGAAAATACGCAACAGCTTCCGGCCAGTTTCATTGGTATGCACTATTTTTACGAGTCTTTCGGAGGTTGCCGGTTTGGCCGAATGCCTAACCTTATGCATTATGATTCATGTCATGCATTCAACGTTGTGATTTTGTTCAGTTCCTTAGAATGGACGTTAGTTCAGGTTACTTATTTTCTGAGGGGTGGTTCATGCTTTCACTTGTTGCATACGTCAGCTTTTGGTATGGCAAGTGGAAAGAGTTCCAAAAGTTTTGTTCTTGCTAGAAATTATCAGATTATAAATTTCTGCAAGAAATGATGAAATATAAAAACTTCCTGTTACATTAGATGGTGCTGAGTTGAGTTCTAAACAAGGCTGGTACATGAGTAGAGAAATTCTGATTTTACAGGAAAGGTAACGAGGACTCAGCCTGCTAGTTTTCGCTTCTTGGGCTGTGAAATAACCTCAAAGTCATCATCGGAACCATCTTCATCACTTCCATCAGCTGTCTTGCGCTTCTTTGTCGGCTTTGATGAGATCTTAGTGTCAGGAGTTTTCTTTTTCTTCATTGTGTCAGCAGATGAGGGTTGTTCCTTTCTTACTGTAACTGATTTGGTCGTGGTGGTAGTAGACGAAACCTCTTTCTTCACTGTGACTGATTTGGTGGAGGTGTTTTTGGAGGATGATGTGGGTGTTTTAGCTGGTGACCTGAGTGTCTGAGCCTTCTTTTGTTTCTTCTCAAAAACTTGTTTTGCAACATTTTCAGGGAGTAACCCGCACTCCATCATCCTGAAATTTTGGAGAAATAATTTTCAGAATAATCCAAAGCTGAGACAAGAGGCTAAATATAGTTATATGCATCATGCAACAATTCAATGTTGAGATAAAACATAAGAAACTGAATGAAATTTTGTTGTAAAAATGGAGAATAAGACAAGTACGAGAATTAAGTGCACTGCAGATCTATACATTATGCATGTGCATGCTCTACTGGTAGACAAAATACACTCGCATAAAACACAGTAGTACGAACACCAGTTCGTACACAACAGCGCTTAAGTGATACCTTCCAGTTCCGTTCAAACATCATAGGGAAGATACATTAGAACTGCTACTTTGGAACAGCAATCTAGCTACAAACTGCACAAGATATACAATCATTTCCAATCAAAATGCATTGAAGGCGACGGTCACTAATACGAGATGTTAACATTCAGAAGATAAATCAAGAATAGGGCATCCATTCATCTAATATTCATCATAGATTACTCAGTACTGGCAAAGGCAGCCTTAAGCTTTAGCTCTTTCAATTGATGCACTCGCAACTGTTGTAAACTAACAACATTAGAAGCATAAGTAAAACAAGACTAATGTACATGGACCTTTTCAACCCAACGGGTCAGCTAGAAAGCACACTCAAAATAAGCCAAGATCAAACCTGGTTTTGAAAATCCTATTGAATGTGACAAACACGAAGAGAAAAGAAATTGTAGGTAATAAACAAAAATGCGGGAAGGTAGTAAATTTACCAGATTTTAGCCATTTCACTAGTGGGTACTTGTTGATAGAGTGTCTCGTAGAAAATCCTGGAAGGGTCTCTCTAAGAATTCAAAGAACACAAGAGAACACATCAATAAAAAACACTCCGAAACAACACGGGGCATACAAAGTAAGGCAAAACACATACTTCTTCAGGCGGATCCCGTTTCTGACCGGGCAAATCATAAACCTTCTTTTCTTTCGTCACTGTCCGCTTCACCTTCACCTCCTCCGCCACTTTCTTCATACCCTTCTGCAACACCAACTTCATTCCATCAAAAACAAGAACAACATACACAAAACAAAATCCAAATTCACAAACAAAACAACAAATAATTACCTTAACAGCATCTTGCTCTTTCTTATCCTTCTTAACATTAACAACAGTCTTACTCTCTTCTTTCTTCACACTAGCTTTCTTGACCGCAGGTTTGACCTTTATCTTCAAACCAATTGGTTTGTTATCATCCTCGGACGAATCTCCTCCACCTTCCTCCAGCTTTACTTGCTCTTCTCTCTTCACATTATCAGAGCGGCGAGTCACTTCCGACTCCTGCGCATTGTCAGATTTAACCTGCATTTCCTCGTCGGAAGACATTGCTACAAAAGAAAAGGGTCGATGTGAAATCGAGCGAATATACAAACCCTCGTCGGAGAAATTAGGGTTTATATCGGCTAATTTAGGAACGATTGAGATTTACAGTTCCCCGACGATCGGTTACACCGATATTTTAAATGACGAAAGTGCCCCTCATGCAGCACCTCAGCTGAAAATCGGATAGCAAAGATTGACCCGAATTCTAATAGTCAAAGGTACGTTCTGGATGTTGTTGATTGCTTGGACAACAAACATTCAAATTCGGTTAAATTCATTTCCGAAATTCGATTCCGAATCGAAGCAATCGGACCAAGTCCTAAACGCCGGCCGCGAAGTGTTCTGTCGAATTCTGGTTCACTTTAATCTCCAATGAGATTTGGTTCGACATCGCTTGGGAAAATGGCAGAAGGGATTACCAAATCTCAGTCATCCTCAACTTGGTGGCCTTCTTTTCTTCGTTGGATTCCCACTTCCACCGATGAAATCATCGCTTCTGAAAAACGCCTGCTTTCCATTGTCAAGTATACTTTCTCCATCTTTCAAAGTTTCAATTTTTAATTTGTTAGCGTTATGTTTTCTGATTTCTGCATTGTCAATTGTTAGGACTCCTTATGTACAAGAGAAAGTGAACATAGGTTCAGGTCCTCCTGGATCGTCAGTTAGATGGTTTCGTTCTGCTAGTAATGAATCTAGATTTATCAATACAGTGACTTTTGATAGTAAAGTTGATTCGCCTACTTTAGTTATGGTTCATGGATATGCTGCCTCTCAAGGTTTCTTTTTTCGAAATTTCGATGCTCTTGCACAGCATTTTAAGGTCATTGCTATTGACCAGCTCGGGTAAGTTTCCTTACTTTCTTCTATATTTAACTGAAATCAAATGTGAGAGTATGCAATGAGTCTTAAAATTTTAGATTTTTTTGTTTGTTTTAGTTGGGGTGGATCGAGTAGGCCTGACTTCACCTGCAAAAGTACAGAAGGTAAAGTTACATGGCATATGCGTGCAGCTGTGCACTTCAACTATGTAGTTTAGTTTGGCAATTCCTAGTTGAGAGACTTGCTTTAAACTATAGATACTCATCTTAGTTATCCTTGATAATAGAGACCGAGGCATGGTTTATTGATTCTTTTGAAGAGTGGCGCAAAGCTAAAGGGATTACTGACTTTATACTGCTGGGGCATTCTTTTGGTGGGTATGTTGCTTCCAAATACGCTCTTAAGGTGAATGAAGATTATTATATGTTTTGTTTTAATGCAGTAAGAGTTGTATCATCCGTTTTGCTGATTACAAGCCTTTCTAATCTTGTAGCATCCTGAGCATGTAAAACACTTGATTTTAGTTGGACCAGCTGGGGTCTCGTCAGAAGAAGCCATATCCGAGAGGTTGACCCAATTTAGAGCTTCCTGGACGGGAACAATTTTAAATCATTTGTGGGAGTCTAATTTCACTCCTCAGAAGCTCGTTCGGTAAAATGTTATAAGTTTTGCTTCTTATTTTTGGTATTTAGTGTGAAGATCATGACATAAATTTGATTCTGCTATCAAAGTTTGTTTATTATCTGTAAATGAATTCACTTTAGCTTTGTAATGGTAGATATAGTCACTGACTTCTGGTTTTGGTTTAACAGAGGATTAGGTCCTTGGGGCCCTGGCCTGGTAAATAAATATACAAGTGCTAGGTTTGGTATTCATACTTCAGGAACTGGTGGAGGGTTGAAAGAAGAGGAATCAAAATTACTAACAGGTACTGGTAGTTGCTTTGCTTCACACATTTGGTAGGATTCTGATTTACATTTCATCGATATCATGTACTTCTGCTTTTACAAAGTTACCTAACTATGATTGTAGATTATGTGTACCATACTCTTGCCGCCAAAGCAAGTGGAGAGCTTTGTTTAAAGTATATCTTTGCCTTTGGTGCTTTTGCTCGGAAGCCCCTTGTGCATAGGTCTGATTCATAACTTAAACCTATGTTCTTGTTTTTCATATGCATAATAGAGCTAGAACATATCCCTGTTTTGTTTCTGGTTTTGTTGATGTTGTGTTTAATGAAGATATAATCCGAGTTTGAAAGCATTTTGAAATGATATGTCGTCGTTCTTCAGTGTTGCACATCAATAATATAGCTTGCAGATAAGATAGTTGAATTTTGCCTCAAGTCTATGTACTTTGCCTTTCAGTGCGCCTGAATGGAAGGTGCCTACTACATTCATATACGGAGTTCATGATTGGATGAATTACAAAGGAGCTCAAGAAGCACGAGAACTCATGAAGGTTCCATGTGAAATTTATAGAGTTCCCGAGGTATTTCCCTTTTTACCCATTTCAAACTCAATAGTCTATTTATGGAAACTCAGTAACACAATGAGTAATTTTCAAAGAGGAAGCATAATAGATGACATTCAATATTATTTTTGCAGTCTGGACACTTTGTATTTTTGGAAAATCCTACCGGATTCCACTCCGCTGTTTTCCACGCATGCCGCAATATCATGTCAAAGGGCGAGCCTAAATCTCAGTTTCCCGAAGGATTTGAGGTTGTATAGATAAACAACATGTTGTATGTTGGTGATTTGTACATGGTCTTCATGAGTATGTTATGATGCAAAACTACCTATTTTCTCTTTAACTTGCACAAAAAAAACATAATAAATAAAACTAAATCATAATGATTCTGGCCAGGATCGAACTGGCGGCCTTTTGCGTGTAAAGCAAACGTGATAACCACTACACCACAGAACCATTTCCTGATCATCGAATCTAAGTACACATCTAACATTTAATTTATTGTTCGATGATCTCAAATACAAACATTTTTTGCAGAAGACAGACAAACAGCCTCGAGAATCATTACACCACGGATGCTCTACATTTTTTTCCAGTTTTTGAGAGTGAAAAAAACAAAAAATGTCAAATACATTCCAAGTGGTTGAGCTGAAGTTGTGCTCAGCCAGGAAAGATGTTGACATTTTCACTTAATGAATATGTTTCAAATAGATGCACAAATACTACTTCAATCAACTGATCATGTTTTCACAATGCCAGATACCTAAACAATTATCACATTGTTCACTTCAACGTGGTTTGAGCAATGCACGTCCTTCAAACTCACGTATTTTCCTGTACAAATTATTGAGACACCAACTGTCAACTCACATTGTTTGTCTTTTGAATTTACTTGTTGCACCACAACTTATTAACAAATCAAGAATGCAAGATAATAAATTATCAAAAAATAGTTTACTAAAAATGAGAATCTTATCGCCAAAATGATAAATTTATATATTGGCACAGAATAAGTAGACTTTCTTTATTTAGGATTTATGCTGAGCTAATGAAACATCATGGTACTGAAATGCGAGATATGATGGTGTCACGGGACAAGACAGAGTAGCAAAACAGTAATAATAGCTGTCAAAATGTCAACAACAGCCAGTCTGTCTCTATTTTTGTCTCTGTTCATTTAGCTCTTAACTTCTTCTTTCCATTTATTCTATCTTTCCACCCAAAGCTTAATGCTCCTCACGTTTATTTCTGATCATCCCAGTTAATGCAGCAGCTCCCAAGCATTTTGCTTGCCAGAAAAACTTGATTGTTCAAATCAAGTGCTGACCTGAGATAGGTTCACAAACCCTTCTCTAGTTCTCTGCCTAGGATCGGAAAGAAAAGCGATGAGTGTTTCCAAGTTTATAAAGTGCGTGACAGTTGGAGATGGAGCTGTTGGGAAGACTTGTATGCTGATATCCTATACCAGCAATACTTTCCCTACTGTGAGTCTCTTTAATTTCTCCATCATATCTGTCTTTATGTGTATTATTATCAACGAATGCTCGAGCCTCCTGTTTCATTCTTGTTACTGCACTTGGATGATTCAGGACTATGTTCCGACGGTCTTTGACAACTTTAGCGCCAATGTCATTGTGGATGGAAACACAGTCAACCTAGGCTTATGGGACACAGCAGGTATATACCGCATTTTCATCCTCAACTGCCCTTTTTACCATTTTATGCTGGGGTTATCTTTTGACCTGTTATTCCAAATGACATGTTATATCAGGTCAAGAGGATTATAACAGACTAAGGCCTCTGAGTTACCGAGGAGCAGACGTCTTCATTCTCGCATTTTCTCTGATTAGCAAAGCCAGCTATGAAAATGTTGCAAAAAAGGTGCCTGAAATAACAAACTGAAATATGTTAATGCGACCTTTCATTTACAGATCATGACATACTCTACCTTTTTTCCAACAGTGGGTTCCTGAACTGAGGCATTATGCCCCCGGTATCCCAATAATTCTTGTTGGCACAAAATTAGGTAATTGATTCATTTGTACTACCTGTAATCATTTTAACATCCTGTACTATGATTTGCAAAATAGTTTTCGAATATGTTCCTTTTGCGTGTTGGAAAATAATATATACAAAACATTTCATCACAAATCTAAATCTTTAGTAAAGATCCTAGGGGGTGTAGGGAATATCAGCTTTTAAGCTTCTAATCATTTTCATCTTTAAATGATTAGATCTGCGTGATGACAAGCAGTTCTTCGTAGACCATCCCGGTGCTACACCCATTTCTACAGCCCAGGTTTGATTCAACCACTCTAAATAAATGGCATGCCTATGAGTACCCAACACAGCTATATCATAACCTTTCAACTACAGGGGGCTGAACTTATGAAAGTTATCGGAGCTCTTCAATATATTGAATGCAGCTCGAAGACTCAACAGGTAAATTACTAAATTATAAATAACCATTAGATTGTCAATATCAAGATCAAAATTTTCATTTACCTCTTTCAAACTCGCGAGCTGCAGAATGTCAAGACAGTGTTTGATTCGGCCATTAAGGTTGTTCTCCAACCTCCAAAATCAAAGAAGAAAAAGAAAAAGTCACAAAGACTTTGCACCATAATGTGACAACAAGTCTCTCCGATCCAGTCTTATTATTTCCCTCATGTGAGCAGCAGGAACTAATGCAGGGTATGTTATGTTGAAGGAACAACATTTTCAAAACGTCAGTAGTTACTTCATTCTTCAATATCTTCTTGATTTTGTCCCTGTCCAGAATTCATATCTCGTTAATATTGTGTAAAACATGATTAATTTTCATTAACAGTGTAAAGTCGAGGCTATTAATTTTCATCAACCTTACAGCAAATCAATTCATACCAACAGGTAAAAAAATTGTGTAACTTGAGATAACTTGTCCTCAACAAAGCAATGTGTGAATATTACGGATGAGTCTCCACACCTCCCGAAGCTCGAAATCAAAGTTAATAGAATAGGAAATGTCTAGTTTCTATATCATGAACATCATCTATGACTTTCAAAATACACATGCATATTTGTGCATTCCATTATTGACATACAGTAGCTTCTCTAACGATTAACTTGCAAAACAATCAGTATTTTGAAGATTGTAAGTGAACAGCCTGACAGAACCATGGAAATCCATATGACAACAACTTACCACAAATATACCAAAAATCCCCATGCCCCATGTCCGGTGGATACCACAGTTGGCATTAGCACAAATCTGAAACAATGACATAGATCATTAAACCTAAACAAACCCACAAGGTTCAAAGACTCATAACAAAGTGCACAGGCAACCTTATTCTCCTAAGTTGATAAGCATTGTAATTATTTGGTCAGTTTTGTGTCGAGTAATTAACGATTAACAAGTGTTCATATAAAATGTTAGAAAGTTGCCTTAAAACTTAATGACATGCCGGAAAGAACTTAATTCTGATTTTATACATGAAAAGAAAGCTAAAATAGTCAGGAGATAGGAATATAGGATCGGCGAGTGACCTGCAATCTGCTAGTACTTTCCCCTCTTCAGAATCAGATAAACGATAAAAAATAGGCAGGGACAGGGATCCTAGACACATTCCAATAAACATTCTTAGGATCAGCCCTAACTATGATCTCCCTTTTTTAATCTGAACGGTCGAATAAACATTCATACAAGTATACAACAACCTCATCTGAATATAAGCAATAAACATAAAAAAAGTACTGTAGCAAAGAGAAACATACATTTCTGTCGGCTCAAATCTTCAAAGCATGCGCCCCAGTGATCCGTTTCTGATGCGCTTCAATGGCTGCATCGAAGGCCAGAACCTCAACATTACCTGTTAAATAGAGCAAAATCACAACCTAAACACTAGAAGACTAAATAAAATCAAGTAAATGATGAAAGTAACAAAACCGGGAGTAAGACCAGTGTGGTCTTCATCGGGTGTGAATTTGAGGTTGTCGATTGCCCAATTTTACGTCTCGACCGTCAACAGCTACCGGGACGCATTTGAGGTTGCCGCCGGGCATGACAGAGTTACGAGATACTGATTTGCTAGGAATAAATAAAAAAAGAAAAATCGAATGGACGCTGCATTGGAGTGAATACCTACTAAATTTAAGGAAAAGTATAAAAAAGGCTATGTAGTGATTTAATGACAAATTAGGATATAAGATTTAGAAATATCATAGTCTGGTGATACAGATCACAATTCAAATGCTAATACAATCAGTATAAAACATTCCCTATCAACATTGTACATATTTTAGTACAACAAGGAGAATATCACATATTTAAGTACATACTGTAATTTCTTGCTCAGCTTATTTCCATTTTCTTGTATTTCTCCATGCCAAGCTGTGCGTGTAAGGTAGGATATTTACAACTGGAGAGCCTCACTGGATGCAAACATGAGCTTGATCAAGTGAAAAGCATCTTTAGTTCATCGATGCGTGCAGTGCGGACTTCATGGTCTGTAAGTGCACCAGAAATCAACCTCTGTTTACGGGCCTGAACTGCTTGCATCCGTTGCTCAACCGTATCCTGTCACCCAGAAAAAGAGAATGCTTTCGGAATTGTATGCACCAAACATCAGTACTACAAATTTTAGACGTATCTAGTAAATTATTTAATGTAAGTTTCAATTGTCTGCACTAACATCCGTTGCTCAACCAGACCCTGTCATCCCACGTGTTTGATAAAATAACATGACTGTTGTTTTTGTCTACCATGAAAGATTATTTTGAATTCCATTTCATTAAACCAATGTTGGACGAAGAACGTACCTTGACAATGAATCTCCTAATCTTGACTTCTTTAGTTTGACCAATACGATGAATACGCATCACAGCTTGCTCCTCCACAGCAGGATTCCACCAAGGATCCTGAGCAGAATGATAAACCAATTTGTAATGATGCAAGAAACAAAAATATATATATACCCACAGAATAACGTCCAAAGTCTAGTGTATTTATTAGCGGCCATAGTGGGTCAGTAACAAGGACAGAAAATGAAAACCAAATTCCAACCCTACCATGACGAAGGCACAGCATGCAGCAGTCAGATTTATCCCAACACCACCAGCCTTCAGAGACATCAGCATCACCTGTGGCAAGGAGCATTTAGGAACCCCCAAACGAAAGATTCCATGATCCCCAAGTACATAAAAGATAGTGATAACAAATAGCACATTGCAACTGTACCAAAATGCCGCTGTCTTCTGAAAACTGTCTTATGACATTTTCGCGTTGAACCTGATTTAATGTTCCATCAAGCCGGACAAATGGGATATTGTTCCTGCATATAAAAGACAGCCAAGAAGGTTATTCATTTTACTTCTGCCATCACGAAAAATAATTAACTTCCCTATCTAGTAGTTTGCAGTAGCACTAAGGCATAAAACAAGAGTTTTACAGTTGGATCTTACCACAGAGGGTATTAAAATCCAACGGTCTGACCAAGTCGTCGCAGAGAGCTTTTATTTTAGGGTTCTCTAAGTACTAACTTTCCAAAAGGAAAACGAAAATGAAAAAGGGGAAATAGTGTCACACCAAGAGAGACTAAGCATGGTTACCTAGAAAGAGGAACCTGCAGTAGATCAAGAAACGTCGTCCATTGACTAAAGACAATGCTCTTAGCACCAGACACACGCAGAATTTCCAACTCATTCAGCAAAGCACTAACTTTAGATGATTCCACCCAGTTTTTCTCAACATCAAGATGAAACCTATTGTCTCTTGGGGCTGTTATGAGATCTTGTTTCTTGACATTTTTCCTACAATGAGGCATAAGAATATTCCAAGCAAAATGTCAGACATTGTCCAGAAAATGGGCCAGTTACATTTGAAACATTATGCAGGGAGATATAAGAATACCTACAGACGGGACAAAGACCAGAAGCAGCATTTCGCCAGCTAGCCAAGAGACACTCTCTACACAGTCGGTGAGCACAGGGTGTAAAAACTGCATCTTCAAAAGCTTCGAAGCATATTGGACACTCTCCCTGCTCTCCATTTTGCAGTTCTTCAACGACTTCTTTAATATAAGCACGCGAAGGCACGCCATAATCTTCACCCATACAATCTCCATCACATTTCAGAAAGCGTTTGGCAAGTTTATTCATATCCGCATATTCTTGTGTATCACCACGACTGGATACCTCAAACAAGAGCATCGTGTAATTTAAGAAGAATTCTGTGACATTCTAAAGATAACTACCCGCGCCAGGAAGAAGCATGAAAAGGATCAGAATCGATATGCATGAAAAAGTTTATTTGCAAGAACTTATGTGTTGAAATGACAAGCATGTAAAATCTTTTTAGTAACGATGCAATATCACCACAAAAGAGACACGAAGAAACTAAGTAAACGCGTCTCGATGGATAAGCTCAAACCTCATTACAAGAAATGGATGATCACAACACTGACGAAGACGAAGCAGTAACTCCAGTATTGAAGCATAGTTGTGAAGGACTCGCCCTTCCTCCACGAACTGATTGAATTTAACCTTGATATAAACAAATCAAAGGGTTAACAAAAACATACAATAGTACTGCACAGCAGAAATTATACAACTTTGTAAAGGCAACACATAAGTTCAATTGCGGAAACGTACTTTGGATTTACTAAACAGAGCCTGATAAAAATCCTTTTCAGAAGTGGTTTGTTCACAATAAATGATCTGAGAATCTACCGGAGGAAGATCCAGTATCGGCCTACAGTAGATTCTGATTAATTAGCTGAAAGCAGTAGCAAGAAACGAATCATGCATATAATTGAGCATCATGGCTGCTTTACCTGCCTAGTCGATCTGTGGTTTGCTTTGTTCTTCTTAGCATTATTGGCTTTAATATGGATTGCACAGTTATCAAAGCTCTCTCATCACCATCTTCAAATGGTTTTTGAACAAGTTTATTCCACCTGCATTCATAAGATGGATATCAAATTCTACATGATATATTAACACTACATTTAATATCTCCCAAGGCAAAACAAAAGAGAAGTTTCCTTGCTGCAAACACAAGAACGCCTCAGCTTCTAATTATGAACTTACCAAGCCCAAGTTCCCCATGGCTCCACTCTCAAGAAACGAAGAAGACTAAACAAGTCTGCCAAATTATTCTGCAATTCAGAGAACCTAAAGATATGAGCAACAATGATCTCACATTAGGAAACCAAATCTACCAGTATGATAATGATTTCTGAAACGAAATCTGAATCAAACATATAATTTGGGTCATCAAACATTGGTTATAAACTCAACTAACAATGATTATGAGACACATTATTTGGCGTCTGGCTTTAATGACTCAAAAGCACAACGACTCAAATGCATTGGCATAGTCATCAAAGGTTTTAATACATAATTTTCTGTACTTTATTTACTTTCAAATCCAATGTGCCACCAGAATACAAACATAATGATAAAATGAACAAAATTTCAGCACACATTAAAACATATTTTAAATTAATGTTTAACCTGGATGGGAGTTCCTGTAAGACACCAGCGGCGATCGGCAGTTAAAGCTGCAGCTGCGCTAGACACTTGGCTTTTACAAGATTTAATAGTGTGTGCCTCGTCAAGAACCACTCTAAACCAATGAATAGAAAGCAAGCCACCACTATCCTCGGCATTCTATAATGGCAAGGAACTAAAGTTACTTAAGTGATAGGAGCATCATGCAGCTTAACATGACCATAAAGGCATACCTCCGAATATTCTGAAGACAAGACACCATAAGTGGTAATTACAACATCACTTTGGGCTAGAAGGTTTGCATCCTTTGGCCTACTTTGCCCATAATGAACATACAGAGATAAAGATCCAGGCTCCATGTGACTCTCGATCTCTGACTATCAAAATAATAAATACAGAAGATTTGTCATTTCCAAGCATTAGAATGATTAAATAACTTCATCTACATATGAGTGTTTATCTGAGTCGATAATAATTCATTACTAAGCTATAGGTACCTTCCACTGGCTCAGTAAAGTCATTGGACAAATGATCAAATTACCACCACCATTGACTGGTTTTCTTTTCTTCTTTGCCTTGTCAAATCCTAAAAACTTGGGAGCATTCTTAAGAGTTGTGTCCACGCCACCAGAGATTATATCTTTTTCATTCAATTGGCTAATAGATGGGCCACCTCTCTCTGTGTGGGTTAGCAGTAACGACAAAGTCATAATGGTTTTTCCAAGCCCCATCGCATCTGCCAGAATCTTGGAAGGCGAATCGCAACAAGATAAGACTATGATAAACAAGGAAAAACATACATAATAATCATTCTACAATCTTATCGTACCCCGCCTCTAGCCATTTGAAGGGTGCTAGGAAATTCAATCGTAGCATCTCCGGAGAATGCATTCAAATACACTATAAGCTCTCTCCTGAAATAAAAAATGATCCATAAAATCGATAACAACATTTGCAGGTTTTATACATTCATATCAACACGTGACTTGAACACACTTATCCGCTAGGCGATAAGATTCCCAGCAAGGATGGAGAGTGGACTCAGCATCGTCAATGCATTTTCCCTTCTCCAGCCTAACCATCCAACCCAAGGCCTGCTTTTGATAGGGGCGGAGCTTGCATTGTAGGGAGCTTGGTGGTTCCATTTCCTGAGATTTATGCAGGTTCAAATTAACACCAAGTGTTGAATACGTACTATACAGTTGGGCCATTTCTCACCAATAAATGCAATACCTCAAGTTCAGAGTTGTCGCCAGTGCCAACAATTCGGTCTAGATCGGATTCTGAAATCGTCTCCTCATCCTCATTTTCATCTTTAACAGAAGATGTGTTCTTAGACTTAAGAGAGGGAAACAAGGGGGAATGCATAACATGGTCTTCCTGTTTATTTTATAGATTAGAACTGCATCCAGCAACATAAACAACAGCAGCAGGTGAAAGACTGACATTGGATCATATATGCACCTTGGAATTCATAGGTCGCTTCCTTGAATAAAGATCTTCTGGCGTGAACTCAGCCTATCAGGTTTCATCAATGAAAATGAAATGAAAAGACAATTATTTTGAATCATCAGAACCTCTATAGATAGGAGAAGAAAATTAAGTTAAAATGTTGCAAAAGGTACAAATTCTGAATTTTATTTACCTTTCTAAAAGGTACCACTCCTAACAGTCGAAAAAGTGTTGGAAGTGGATGAACGACAGTTTCAACATTGTTGGCTGTCTTGAAAGATATATGGTTGCATTTATGGAACATGGAACTATTGATATAAACACTGCACATATGACAACAGTAAATGAGAATTGACAAGCTGACAAGCTTCACCTTCCAGAAACAAGTTTGTATTTTGTACACACTATCAACTTCTACATTATAGAATACAGACACTCTTTACAGTTTAAGAAGACGATAGGAATTTACAACGGACCAGATTATACTAAATCCTGGCCAATTTTGTTAGCCAAAGAAGAATATGCAACATTGAAACTGAAAACAAGTTACAGTTTTAAATATGCTTACCTAACCAAGAGAGGTATAGCAATCATAATGTCTATAACTTCAGGAGCATACTTGCACCACGCTTCAATCCTAACTTTATTATCCCTCACTAGCGGAAGAAGGCATCGTGCCCAATCATTTGGAATTCGACCAATCTATAAAAAGTTTAAACAAGAGATCAATCTACCTGACAATCATCTGAATGCATAGTATAAATAAAAAACTGAGCATTACAACCTCTCCGCTTTGTTGAGTTGAAAATCTAATAATCTCAGAGCAGGCAGCCATATGTTGGCGTCCTCTCCCTGCTAATTTTCCAGCGGATGGAGACTTGGAGTGTTGATTATTAGCAGGTGGGAATGTGAATATCAATTTCTCTCCAGCCTTAAGTTTCCTGCCTCTACAAGTGGACAAGCCAGCAACCTCAGTCTGTCCAACCAACCACCATATGTTATCATCCAAATCAGGCGACTCACTCACTGCTACGGAAACAGTAGAAGACTCGCTATCAACATTAGCAATTTGCGGGGCGGAATTGGATCGTTTGTTGACGAGAGGACGACGAGTGCGGGGTACGTGACGTGCGTCGTTTCTAGAAGTAGCGAAATTGGGGGTATCAAGTATGATATTAATGGCGGCAGTGGGGTCGTGATTGGCCATGTGAATAGCGCGGATTATATCCATATCAGTGTAATCGGAAGATCCAACGACTGCTTTGACGATAGACAGCAACTCGTCAGTGGTCTTAGGGTTTCCCATCTAATCCGAAACCCTAATTTTATTACACAACAAAAAAATCGTTAATCTTCTCAATAATCGGATTCGGTGTGTTACTCTTTGAAGTAATTTGACGTGTGGAAAGCGAGAAACAGATCGAGAGATTGCCGATGGCGGCGGCGGCGACGGAGGAGTAGAGGGAAATGCGAAGATGCCGACTCTCTTCCCGCCTTTTGGAGATAAATATTCTTTTTGGTAACTTTTTAAATATAAATAATATTTAATAATTCAGAAATTTTCTAACAAATTCAGCGTCCCGAACTGAGCAGCCCAAATGTATTGGGCCGTAAAAGTTTGAAATACAAGTGTTCATTCTACGGCTGTTTTTTGTTTAAAAAATGTGTTTTTGCTCAAGACTTCACATATCACTGATATTTGAGATTGTAATTGATCGTTAGGCCGCTACTTTTTTAGTCATCGATGTATATAAATTTTTGTAATTAAAGTATTAAGTTGTAGCAAACTAAACATTATTTTACTTTAATATTCATACTGACTCACTTATGACGATGCCTCTTAATCGAATGTCGACAGGTCGGCACTCGACCAAGAAGATCATTTGGCTGAGCTCAACTCCAATAAAGTGAAGCAAGTTGAGTAGCACAAAAGACACGAAATATCCACTCTAAATTTTCAACTTTATAAGAACATCCAAATCCAATGTGACTAATAATAAACATTTTATGTAGATAAAGCAAAAGAAGATTTTGAGGGAAGTAACCAGTTGTCCAAAGATAGCTAGCTCCAGCTGGAACCGACCATAACACATAGGATGCCTCCTACCCCTCTTTTCTAGTCCAATCATTAAATGACACGTGTCAGATCATGAACCTCGTTAGCCTAAATAATGAAAGTATCATGAACCTAAAATAAATAAAGCGTCACTTTTTGGCATTTCTCGTATTTATCCATATAAAAATTTAGTATCGGGAACCAAATTGTCTAAGTTCAATCCACTAGATCACAGCCTGTAATATTTGTGAATACCGATAATGCCCCTGGGAAATCCTGAGGATTAAGGGTAGGTAAGAGAGTTGTTTGAAGGGTAATATGGGAAAAAGTGACGTGGAACGTGTCTCGTGGGATGGGACGCGTTAAGGAGCGCACCGTTGGGTTGGGGTAAATTTGTCATTAAAACAATCACGCGATATTTGAATTGAAACACTCCAATTCCCAGCTGTCATCTGTGTGTCTGTCTGTTTCTCAGCAACTCGTGTAAATTACAATTTTGCCACTGGTACACGGTTTCACAATCCCACTATATAAACAGAACAAAGCACACTACTCATCTCATCTCAATCTCATCTCAGTCTCATATCAAATCGATCCTCAAAGCAAAACAATCCTCTCATTACAAAAATGGCTTCATCCTCTTCTGCACTAGTTGTATTTTTCTGCTTAGCAGTGATGTCAGTGTCTTCATGTTTGTCTTCGAGAAAGATGCTGGAGCTGGTTGAGGAGCAAACTCAGCTCCTTAGATACCACAACGGACCACTTCTATACGGACCCATCTCCATCAATCTCATATGGTATGGAAAATTCAAGCCATCTCAACGCGCAATAATCTCAGACTTCATCACATCCCTCACCCCAAAACACCAATCCAAATCTCAAAACCAACCCTCAGTAGCTTCCTGGTGGAAGACAACAGAGAAATACCAACACTTGTCTAAAAAATCATCACCACTTTCCTTCACTCTCGGCCAACAGATCTCAGATGAAACTTACTCACTCGGTAAGAGACTCTCCGACAAGCAGATTGTAACACTAGCGGCTAAAGGTGGACAGAGTTATGCAATCAACGTCGTGTTGACATCAAGCGACGTCGTAGTGGACAGATTCTGTTCCAGTCGATGTGGGACTCATGGTTCCGCCAAAGGTTCATCCAAACCCGGAAGCAAATTCGCGTACATTTGGGTTGGTAACTCTGAAACCCAATGCCCTGGACAATGCGCGTGGCCGTTCCACCAACCGATTTACGGGCCACAGAGCGTTCCATTGGTGGCGCCAAACAATGATGTCGGAATGGATGGGATGGTGATCAACTTGGCTAGTTTGTTGGCAGGGACAGCGACGAATCCATTTGGAAATGGGTATTTTCAGGGTCCGGCTGAGGCACCATTGGAAGCTGCATCAGCTTGTCCTGGAGTTTACGGGTCGGGTGCGTATCCGGGTTATGCTGGGAATTTGTTGGTGGATGGAGTTACGGGAGCAAGCTATAATGCGCATGGTGCGAATGGGAGGAAGTATTTGGTTCCGGCATTGTATGATCCGACAACCTCCACGTGTTCCACACTTGTCTGATTCGTTTCTAACATATTAGAGTGACTCTGTTGTTTGTAGTAACACATTTTTTTATATCAATATTTATTCTTTATTTTTGTGTTTTGGAAGATGAGCCTCAAGGGTGCATATGGTTGTTTAACCTTTCTATGTTGCCACATCTCAATTTTGGAAGTGTTAATCAATTTCATCATCTCTAAACCGCATTTCATTGGAGAGTTAAAAGACTGCCGATGGCGCAATCAACAATTAAAATTCAATTCAGAAAAGAGGCTAGTTAATAACATAGCCAGCAGTGCGATGCTCGGTTACAAAAAACTAGGAGACAAGTACATTGCATTTTACAAGTAAATACATACATTTGTCTGAAGTTCCCTCAATGAAGGAAAGGACAGTCTACAAGGGCTTTCTATCATGGGACAAAACTGAACCTGCTACCTAATTATATCTGTCTTATTGCTATTTATCCGCCTGCTCCCCATCTCCACCAAATTCTACACCTCATTACAGCGGAAGATTAATAGTCAGCAGTGAGCAACATTTGTTATTATGCCAGCTTTTTTAGGAGAGGCCGTGCAAAGAACATGAGTTTGAGCACATAAACAGGTGACTGGGTATGGGAGATAAGGGGAAGGGGTTATGATCCATCTATGCATGGTTCTTTGGGAAGAACCAGAGCAATTAGGCAATCCGATGGACTTGGGGAAATTGAAAGGAAAGTACAAACATCAAGGGAGTACGGGATGAGAAATATAAGTCTTGCCCACATGGACTTCCCAGCAGGGACTTTTATGACTCCCACACAATTCCTTTGTTTCAAGTATGAGATGAAATCCTGAAACTGCAAATGTTAAAACTGGTTCAGATTGAAAGTCTTCAAATAAAATTTACACATTGGTACATTCACAACAAATTTTCATGAACATTGACCTATACAGGGGACAGCAAATTTTAAAAGGCTCAGACAAATAAAGCACACAGTATCTGGCAAACTGGCACAGAACTTATCGAGCAAGAGGGCATATTCCAATACCAAAGATGTGTTACAAAGTTTACACCGCCTGACCGACATACACTAGATACTTATAAGCATCATTATTCCAAAAACAGAAAAAAATTAAGGACTTCCACCACTTTATTTTAAATTTTAAATTGCAGTATGCTGGAAAGAGATAGACTTACCCCTTTATGATCTGCTGATGATGAGGGAATTAGCCTACAAACCTCTCTCTGCATTTCAAGTGATAAACATCAATTTAATTTCAGTAACACATAGCATGCCATGAAAGAGAGTACGCAGCAAACCACCAGTCTGTTTTATAAATCAGTTGTCTGTTAAAAATAGTAGTGGCAACCTACTTATAACAAACGATCGGTAGTTTATTAAGGAAAAAAACTCTGTTATTGATCATAGACGTTGTAACCTACATACTAGAAAATTTTGGATTAACAAAACCTGGCGTCCTGGCCCCAGGGAGATGAAAAACGTATACAAAAGTATTTGATGTTTACAAGACAAGCCACATGGACCGAGGGTGTGATACAAACCTTATGAGGCGGAGTGCTTTTAAAAGTTGACTTCACGTGCTGAAAGTCTGTACGCTTTGTCATATCAAATTTGGATGGCCATCTGTGAAGTCAGATGAAACAAAGTGTAATGAATGCTCCCATTCAGCAAACTAAAGTGACAAGAATCTAGTTAAAAGGGCTTACTCTGATGGTTCAGAGCTAACATTGGTGTATTTGCAAATTTCTGATTCCGTTCTTTTTGCCTGTATCGTGCAGAATCGAACTCCACTCTTAGATAAAGTTCCCTGCCAGTGATACTCAGAGGGTGAAGCATTTCTTGTGCCAGATAAATGTGAATTAGATGAGGCTTGGGGTTGAGGTTTGGGTGAACTTAAAGGTAAGGGTGGAGGAGGGTGTGGGTAATCAGGGAGAGGAGAACAAAGTGGTAGAGGAGGCATTCCAGGGTGAGGCTGAGGAATGTCTTGCAAAGGTGGAGGTCCAACATGAAATGTGGAGACAGAGTGATAGCCTTGAGAATTAGGGTTTATTCATAAGAACCACCCATAAAATAGTCGGATTTCCAAGTCCCACCCATAAAATATTTCCTTCACAAATCACACCACGCCGTTACAATATTTTTCACAAGTCACACTCCACGTCAAACGCGTGTATCTACTCGCCAAATTGGGGTTGTGTGACTTGTGACTTGTGAATAATATTGTAACGACGTGGTGTGATTTGTGAAAGAAAGTTTTTTATGGGTGGGACTTGGAAAAACGAGTATTTTATGGGTGGTTCTTATGAAATAACCCTTGCGATTATTTTCGGATTTAACGGAAAATCAGACGACGTTAGGGGTGAAGTGTGACTTGTGAAAAATGTTATAACGGCGTGGTGTGATTTGTGAAGGAAAGTTTTTATGGGTGGGACTTGGAAATCCGAGTATTTTATGGATGGTTCTTGTGAAAAAACCCTGAGAATTATTATGCATGATGCCTGACGGAAGTGGATTCACATTCATAGACTGGTTTCCTCCACGTGGGTCCCAAGAGCTACTTGATGGAGCAAAAACAGGGTGCATATACTGACCAGCTTGAAAATGCTGCGACTGTGGAACATGTCCCTGAGCAGACACCCCAGATAAATTGACAGGGGTTGTATGCATCCACATCTGTTCATTGTAACCTGAAATAGAAGCGCTTTAAGTGAGCCCAACAATCATGAATATCAGTAGCACAACATTCTATTGCATAATACACTCTCACCTGCTGATAGAGTCCTATCGGCTTCCGAAGCTGGCCATTGGGAATGAACAGCATGACCACCCTGTGGAAGGGTTCTAAGGTTGTCTGGTTGCAATCTTGGAGATACGAGTTCAAGATGGCCACCCTCAGATTTTGAAATGAATGATGCCACAGAGTTATTCCCTGGCAGACTGATAAACAAAACAATGAGAAAAGCTTTTCAGGTAAACTAGAAACAAGGAATTCAAACCCGAAAAATGTACTAACCTTTGAGCAGTAACCCCTATCCTATCAGCAGGACTCTGAGGAATCGAGTGTTGATGTTGTTGTGGAAGGGGAAGCGGATGTGAGTGCAAAGACTCTGCCTTACTTTTTGACAAATTTCCTGAAACACTGTTTCCAATAGCACCAGGGCCAGAACCATGCAAGGTTCTTCCAGAATCTAGTTGCGCCCTGGCATTACTAATGATTCCTGAACTCGGTGGGGGAATTTTTTCTCTGCGGTGTCGTCTAAGATGAGTCATAACCTTGGCAGCTTCTGCAGGAGTCTCAAACTCTAAAAGTAATGCACCTTCCCGAGTCAAATCAGTGATCATGCAAGGGCCGTTATGGATCACCTTCCTGCATTCATATAAAATTTCATCCTTGGCCCACTGACTAGTAATATTACCAATGTAGACGTAAGAACTAGGACCCACTGGAACATTGTTATTAGGACTGATTCCCATTCCATTAGAGAACCTAATGTCCCATGGGGTGTGAATCCGCATGTAATCACGGGCTTTTATAGCATCCATTATGTATTTGAACCCAACAATTGCATACGAGTTAACAGTGCAAACGCGGACCAAGTCAATTGGACCAAGCCTCTCAAATTGAAACCTCAAATACCCTTCAGATGCATCAGCTGTCAAAGATCCCACCCAAAGAAGTTTGGAAGCAGAGAATACATCCATGGCTTCTGAATCCCCATCAAATAACTCTATTTGATTACCTGACTCATGACCACTTGCAGGAGATGTCAATGCATTATTCAGACCAACAGAGGGCCCAGAACCAGTTGTACTAAAACCTTTGTTTGAAACTTCGTAATTATCATTTAGGACATTCAAATTTCCCACAGAAGGTATTTCAGGTGGCAAACCTGATGCGTTTTTTGTTCTAGGTGAAAGTAATTGATCATCCAATACGTCTGAGGATAAGTCTCCACGGTTACGAGAGTTGAATCCTGTGTATACATCATGTTAGCGTTTCTAGTCAGAATAATAGAAATTTGATGTACAGAGAGGGTTGAATTTTCATTATTAACCAAGGTATGCACATAAGATATATTGCACAACATTGGGATGTACATTTTCATTAGACACATTAAATGCATGGATGGCTTACTAGATGAACTTGATGCCGCGGAATTATCTTCTTCACATTTGTCAAGGCCCTCTTCCTGTGTATATGCTTCACCATTTGATTGTAGGAGCCTTTCAAAGGCAGACGTTATTACTGATACCTCCTCAGACTGCACTGATCCGCCTAACATATTGTACTTAGAGGTCAACCATTTCCTCAGTGAATGATCTTTAGCAAGGACCTAGATGCATCAATATTTGTTGATAAATATAGTACACAGCACATCCAAAAAAAATACAAGAACTCAACTTTCTCTCGTGGCCTAAAACATTTTTAGCTTTCATTTTGGAGCAACCACAAATCTGATATATGTTCTCGTTATTCCAACAAATTCAGTTTTAATTTAACTAAAATGAATGATCTGCGAAACTTGTATTTACAGTTAGATTCTCACTATAGTTGACACCACTGTCTCATGTCTTAATCAAAAGGAATAGCAGACTTTGGCAGAACAAAATAGCTAAGTGAGGCAGATTATCATAAATAACCAGACTCAACTATATACCAGCAAAATTCACCAAAAAGGTACAGATGGACTCAATTAAAAACAATACTACTTTATTACCTTTTCCAATAGGCTGCTCTCAATAGCATGACGAATTTCACACCCGTTATCATCATTGTTTCCAGTGTTGGTCTCGATCCCATTTGGACCGTTGCTTGAAGCAGGTATTTGGCTAGAACCTGAACATAATTCCGTATCATCACTAGCATTTTCCTTACGATTGCTAACATTTTCATTGGACCTAGTTGTCACCTGCCTCAGAAAGTAGAGGCCTTTGTCATGGGGTCTTTCCTTTTCATCTAGGTGGATGAAGTCGAAACAAGCAGAGAGAGAGTCCTTAGGGCGACAAGCAAAAATCCTAAAAAGACTCAAACACCTCAACATCATTAACTTTTGGGATATATCCTTATTACTATCATCCAATGTTTGGTGCTTCAGCTCTTGAAAGTGTTTGGACGACTGCATCATTTCTACAGTAAAGCTATCTATAAATTGGTGCAGATCCTGCTTCCCAAATGACGATAAGAAAAAGACAAGCACCGTCCAAAAAACAGATGCGCGAATTCCATTCATTGCCTGTGAAGGAGCAATGCAACAAATATCCGCTAGACCAACAACACATGCTACCGCAATATCAAATGCAATACCACTATCATCTTCCTTTTTGTCTATAACATCCATGCTCGAGCCATACATAGAGATAAGAGCTTCAACTGCAGCTTCAATGCTGGCTGAGCAGTATTGAGCATATCTAGGAATGAGATCAGCAGCAATACGCTGCGCACTAACACAACCTACAACCAAGTGATGCATAATACAAAATTGAGCACGTACAACATAACATGTAATCAATTAGTGTAATCAATTAGTGTAAACAACTATGCAAAATTGTCTAATAACAAAATATACTCCAAATTCACTCTCCAGGTGCAAAATCGAAAACATAATAAAAAGCAACAGTTGATCAATAATTTAATACCTTTGGAAGCCGCAATAAGCGAAAGGTAAGCTTGCTGGAGTTGAGGCAAGGCATCCTTGTGATCAACGCTATACTTAATTCTTCTGTAAACATCGTGAAGAGTCTTAACCTCGTCTCTGTTTCTACGCTTCTTAGCTAAATCATCCTTAGGGTTCGGCGTCGGTGGTGGAGTTTGCGGTGGACCGTGTGCTAGGGTTTCCGATTGCGACGAATCTGATAAAAAGGAGTCAAATATCTTTCTCTTCTTCAACGGCTGTTGCTCTATCGAAGCCATGGAGACTGCGGATTCGCATGAGCGGAAAAATACGAAGTTTCGAAGAATTTACGATTGATGCGATTCCATTCGAACTCTGCTGAAGAAAAATTGCACAGTTTTTCTTGTGTAGTTTTGAGGTTGCCCTAGACATGGTTGTGTTTGGTGACGAAGATAAATATATATCGGAATATGATGATTCAGTAAACCTCTTTCGCTATTTGATTAAATTATTTATTCATATTTATTACGTAATTCTTGGTAAATTTCAAGAGAAAATAATAATTTTTGATCCCGATCGTGAATTAGATTAATCTAGCCGTTTAGAAAGTAGAAATAAGAGGTCTTGATCGGAAATTGAGAAAGATATACTTGTGTCGAACCCTTAAATACAGCTTCAAAATGATTCCAGTAGTATCATAATCCAGATAGGGTTAGCATAGTTGGCAAAAAAAGAGATATAATTGCAAACTATTAAAGTCAATTCGGGTTTGATCGACCTCTAGCCGGACTTGGACCCGGTAATGCGCAACTATTATTTGCTGCGAGGATAAAAACGACGTCGTTTTGACGTTTTTTACTATAATCCCTTTGTAGTTTTGAGTGAACTCTTTACTAAAACTACGTAGTTTTGGTTCGCATTAAATAGTTTTCGCTGGACTGGATCTTATCCCCTCTAGCCATACTTAAATCAATTACTACTTTTTGCTAAATGTACTCTAAAATGCTAGCAATGAACTAGTTTTTAATTGATAAATTGACAAGTACATATTGGACAATCACCAGTTTGATCCAAAAGTCAATTTTCAGATCACAATTCATGATCCAATATATACTCAAAGTACACAGTCGAAATAAACGAAAGACATACACTTTTAGACAAGAAGTCTTACACATTTGTCATAAAAAAATTGTTTGCTGTTGGAGATATGATCATGTAACCATAGCTAACAGTAGTTCTGACCGCTCTTACTAACCGGCTTAATTATGAACAAGTAAAAGGAGCCAGCCACAAAGGCATCAACCATCAACATAGACCAGACAGGCCGTATCGGACGAAATCTGAAAACTCTCAGCCACAAGTATTTCAACAAAGATTCACACCCCATGGAAATTCCCTGAAGCACAAAGTACCATGAAGCTTCCCATGTTGGTTTTTTTCCACATGTGATGTAATACATCATGAGTTCATGCATCATTCCTGACACTGTAAGTGTTATTAAGGTTGCTGTTAATCTTGCAGGTGTGCTACCTATTAGCCCGTTGAGTGATTTTCGGGCGGGGTAGTAGATAGTGATCCTCAGCATGAATGAAGAATATTTGTTCCATCTTTGACCCCAAAATTGCTGAAGGGATGTAGACAAATAAGGCTGATCAAATATCTGCAACATTTCATATCGCGTAATCCGATGAGCCAAAACAAGCCAGGATATGATTACACTTGAGTAGAAAAGGAGTATTAACCAGTTAGATGTCTGTAGTTTATCTACTATAAATATGTATGAATTTAGAACTGTGAATAGCCAGATCAGTGGTGCTGCACCCTTCAAAATCTCTGAGAATTTCGAGCAGGTGATGGGATTTTCCTGTGATACTTTTTCGTGTATCTGAAAAGGGAATATAGCAACAATGGCAAAGTCTAGGAAAGATTCTGCACATGGAACTTGAGGGCCAGTCCTGAAGCAGTATGCTAAAATTTTAAATGAAGTTATCCATGTAATGAAGTATGAAAGCAAGCCACGAATAAGCGCGGAGGGGAAACTCCAAGGAATAATGAAGAAAATGTATATGGTAGGAATTACAGAAACAAGTCTAACAAATGTCGAGTTCTGTACTAAGATCTTACTGAGGAAGATATAAGCATGCGCTATGGAGAGCAAGAGCAAAACTGTTGGGTTATGAAAGATTGCATCTAGTATGTGCTGCATCTTTATTTTCAAGAGAAATATGGAGTAGGAATGATCCAAGCTGATCGGTCCTTATATCGAGAAGTTAACGAGTTGATGCAGGATTTGAAGAAGGAAATGAGAGTAGGTTGGATGAAGCTTTCTTGTGTCATCAAGAAGATGGTACCTTTAGTTAAGTAATGGTTTGGTTATGAGATGAATAGGTTGGTTGTGGGAAAAGGATAGTTATATTAAATAGAAGCCTAATGTGGTTGTGGCTATTGAAACACATTGATTTTCATACCCAAACTCAGGTTCTTGATTTTCAGGTGTCTAAATCTAAAGAGAAATATGTTACACATGAGAAAAAAATTGTCGATAGTTCGACAGAGAAAACTACTTTTCTGAACTACAAAATAGTGATTATATCTAAAGTTGAAGCCATTGTCATCTTCTGCAGTACTCGAAGTATGAGGCAGGGATCTCAGGAAGTGGAGTTAGCTCAGACACAGCTTTGAACTGTTTAAATGGTTCAAAAGAGAACTTGTAAGTGATTTATCATTTGCAGTTATGTCAACAAGTCGAAATCTATTGCATTAGTACCTTATGTTGCTTGTATTTGTTTCTGATTGCAACAAGGTTCCTCCTCGTCTAGATAGCTGCAAGTCATGTATAATGTGAATACACTCTTTCAGGTCCGAAGGGGTATAGCCCGTGTACTCTTTCAGTTTCAAGTTCTGATTGGTAACAAAAAAATGTTAATTTTAATCCACAAATGATGAAGCAAAATCCAAGTAAAATATTTTCGTACTGAATTATTGAAACTTACCCATGGGTGTGATTTAGGCCACATTGTAAAGTTGGATAGGAATATGACTGATGCTGCAATTAAAGATGGTGGAAACTTCAGACAGCTGTAATCTAATAGACTTAGATCAGCCAGGAAATCGACCAGGAATTCCAGCTGCAAATTTGGAGCCTGAAAGATACAAAATGCAATAAGGGTCAGGAACATGAGTTGAATGTATCTTGAAAATGAAAAGCTAATCTTAACGTCGAGGGTCATAACCTTGAATTTTTCTTGGGCAATCCTCGTGAACCTTCTGGAAACAAGACATTAAAAAGGAACAAAAACTGTCAGTCTTATGAAATATACTCGCAAATGTGCGTGCAGTTATGGACCTCATTAATAAGACGAGAGCAAAAAAAGCATTACCCAAGAAATGTTTTAGTAGTAGGATTTCCCATCTCAAAATTGAGTGCTTTGAGCACTGCAGCTTCCATCTTCACAACCTCATCCTTTTCGTAAGTATTATCAGTTATGTAACAGAAATCATCAACATTTGGAGGACTAATTTCTTCAAACTTTCTGCAAATCCAAACAATTTCCAAACATAAGTCATAAAAGATCACACAAAATATTCTCAATCAAATTCTTGTATTCAAGTGTATAGAGTTCTTACGCAGCAATGAGCATACAAGATACGCCAAGAAGCTGCAACGTCTTCCGATTGACAGCTTCAACAGACAAATATCTGTCTAAATAAGACACAGCAAGATAAAGAGTCTCTGGAAGAAGCTTATACTCATCCATAACCTCGACAAGCCAGTCTACCAACACTCCCCTCATGTTAACCGTCACCTCTTTTTGCACTTTCCCAATATAGTCAGGCATTGGCCTCCTCTTCTGCTGCATCTGAACATACAAATCAATTCAAATCAATTTAATTCATCCCGCTAAATACGATAAATTATAAATCCAAAAAGACCAAACTTTAACCTCCATGTCGCGCAAATAAGCGTAAATGTCAGAGACATAAGCAGAACACATCTGAGGATCTTCAGATTTACTATCAATATCAACTCCCTCTTCAGCCAATGTCTTACTCCTGATCTTATTCTTTAAATCTTTCTTACCCTCCGCGCCAAATTCAATCTCAAAATTGGATATCTCGCCGAGGACCATTCGCTTTTTAGCATCAGGCTGTTGTTCAACACATGAACTAATGGCAGCCCTCTTCCTCATTCCTCTTGTCACTCTCACACAATCCCTCAAACCCTCCATTTTACTAATTCAACAGAAGATCGTCAAGGGGTTGCAGCGGTGAGTGGAAATTGAGAAATGGGTGGAATTTGTAGAGGAGATGATGAAACGAGGGAAGATGAAAACGGCGTGAAGAGAAGTTTGTGCGCGTGTTCGTTCGCGCCATGTTTTTCTTTCTTAAGGATTTCATTCAATTTTTGGTTCGTTTGATTTTCTACCAAAATTTAATTCTGATTTTGTTTTACGGAGATTTTGTTTTAGCGGCAAAAACATGTTTAGTGTTTTAGACCAGAGACCGCGCCAAGTCAACTCCCCACGTGTGGGTTAGGATTAAAAGAGGAGGGTACGGATGTCATTTTTCGATTTTTTGATTTTGTGAATTGTGTTACATGATACTCCCTCTGTCCCTTAATGTTTGTCCACTTTCCATTTTGGGCGTCCCCTTAAGTTTGTCCACCCTCCTTTAATATCAACCACACATTCTACATTTTTACTCATATATTTATAAATCATTTATTCTCAACCACACATTGCATACCCTCTTCCAATCTTAAAAATTGTGCAATTCATACTTTTGGACAAACAAATAGGGACGGAGGGAGTATATTAATAGGGTTAGGTTTCAAAACAACATTTTATTTAAGTCATAAGAATAAAATTTGAATAGTTGATTCGATTAATCTAGCGATTGAGCTTAAAGTTAATTTTTAATAAAGTTGACAGTTGAATTTGTAAAAACACAAGGCGATTGAATTTGGAAGTTTTTTATTTTTAATCTCATCCACTGAATTATTAAAAATCAACTGTTTAGATTATCTCCTAAGTTCTCAAGAATATTTGCGTACCCCATAGTTTTTTTCCCTATATTAGTATTACTCATTTTCGATTTTGAAAATTCTAACTTTAATATCAAAAAAGTTAGTCAAATTAAATACATAATTTTAGAGTCATAATTACAGGATTATGCTCTTGCAGGTAAATCATTTTGTCAAGAGTAATAAAAAACATCAAAACAACATAAAATAGATGTTCACTCCATCCGATCAAACTCATTATCAACTACCATTCCCTAAAACTTGCCATTCAAAATCCCACGCATGTCACCCGCCCTAGTAAGTAAGCGCCGTTAGTTGAGCTAACAAAAACACCTCAAAAACATCTACTAGTCCATCTTCATTCCCCTGTTCCAATGTTCTGTTTTCTTCTTCTTTACTCATCTCTGCATCAAACAAGCAAAAGCAATTAATCATCAGCTCAACCACCATGTACAGGCCTGTCACTCCTCCGCGCTACCTCCGGCATCCGCAGTTGCAAGAATCATTAGCTAAACTCGTTGCACCATTTACACTATGGATATGTGGCATGTAATTCTATTATAGAACTTAATTCGACAGAGCTTGAACTTTCATTTGATGCTGATACTGGCATTGTTGATTTATGTCATTTGCAGTTTTTGTGACTTTGAGATATGGGTATTATGGAAATACTCGAATGGTTCTCGGACCAAGCTCTTCGCGGCTTATTAAGGCTAGCTCTATATTTGTGAAGCAAGTTGAAGTTCGAGATGATGACAAGAAGGAAGTTATTCTTTACGGGTATGCGGAAAAGCCTGAGTTGAGCCATGAGTTGAACTGGAATGTGTCAGATTATTTGATAGTCGGATCATACAGTCGTAAGGTAACCTAAGATTTAGCTAGAAAAATGCACTAATTTCTTTGAAAAAATATCTCACTCGAGTCTTTCAGGGATTCTCATTGTGGCTGAATAAGGGCTCGAGTATACGAATCAAATGGGAGGCTCAGACTAGCAATGTAGAAAATCTCGAAGTAAGCGTCACAAAGGGTAAGCCTACAGATTTAGCAAATTTGTATTTCTTCCTTAAAACTCTGTTCTAAAGATGTTTTATATAAATAGGTGAGCACAGGTACCAAACTCTGCAGCCAAATCCTGCTAGGAAAACCAGTCTGAAGGTTCAGTTTCCGGTATACGGTAAAAACCGCAACTTCTTGCGTGTACTCTTGTGCTAATCAAGGATGAATTTATACCTTAAATTTTCTTTTTTCGATCAGGCAAAGAATTAGAATACAGTATAGAGGAAGATAATAAGTACTACATAGGGCTTACGAACAGAAATTCAAGAAGCACTATACTCACAGTGCATCTAAATGTTTCGTCGAAAATATATGATACTTCCAAGGCTACTAGTGTATGCTCAGCTGTAAATGGTTCGTGTCGGTTACATCTTTCTTTCCCAAGTCCCAAGTACATTACTGTCTCAACTCCAAATAATGTGAGCCTTCTTCAGCTCCCCCATTACTGAGTTACATATGAATGATCATTGCGGATAAGATCATTTATGATCAACTGTGTTCTTTGTAGGGAGGTCTTTCAGAATGGTATGTTGAGCTATCTTTCGTGGCCCGGCTAGTGACCTACATTGCAATATTAGGTACTTATTTGGTCAATAATTCGTTCATATGAGTAAATGAAACTACGTACATTTGTTGGCTAAGTATGGGAATGGTAATGGTGCAGTGTTCGTTGTACTAGTGGTTTATCTCATACTGAAGTATTTTGGGACTTGCGGCGGGGAGAGAACGGCAGAGGATACATTGGTTGATCATAGAGTGGAGGCTTCGGAGAGGGCTCCAATCTTGGGGACAAAACAGGTAACATATGGGACAGGTGAGGAAGAAGATGAAGAGTTGGGAAAATCTAGTAGCTCATCTGAGGATCTTTATGATGGGAAGATATGTGTCATTTGCTATGACGAAATGAGAAACTGTTTCTTTGTACCTTGTGGTCACTGTGCAACTTGCTACGATTGTGCCCAGAGGTACTCGCTCACTTATCTTTAGCACTTTGATTGAGTTTTAACCATTTGTAGCGTGATGAGTGTTGCTATGAAGACTAAAAAAATTATATGGGTTTGACAGGATTATGACAGAGGAGAGCAAGGTGTGTCCGATATGTAGGAGGCTGATTCACAAAGTAAGAAGATTGTTCAGAGCTTGATAATGAGTTGTCAAATTAGATCAGTACTACATTTTGGCATAGCTGGTTTCTTGTAGAACAGTGCATATAGATTGAAGTGCATTTTAAGCTGTTGTGGTCTCAAATTTATAACTATATTTGGACCTGTGTTCCAAAGGGTGTGCTTGTTGAAAACTCTAGAGGATGAAACAAAATATTGAAGGATAATTAGTTGGGAAGAATAAAATCAAAAGCAACACATCAAATACAACAATGCAAAATACAAAAAAGTCGTCCAGTGTTTCATGGGATTATCATTTTCCATGAAATTTTCATCTCATTTTGATTCCCTGAGGTTTACCGAAATCGACATCAAGAGTATATAATGAACAAGGCTACCAGTTTATATCTAGTGTCAAAGGATCAGAGGGTGCAAGAGAAGGAAACTTGGTAAAGGAAACATTGAATAAGGAACTACTCAAAGAAGCTGAATCAACTACAACAAAATGTTTCACCTTCTTAATAATCAAGGGTTTCAGCTTCCCTGATCCATACTTCGCCACTATCTGAAACCACGCTCGTTCAACTGAAGGCTTTGTCCTCCATTTAGGTAGCGTGTTGTAAATATTATCAAACCTTCTAACCTTCCTCACAAGTTCAAGATTGAAACGAATAACTTTTGAAGCTTTTATGTTTGCCAAAATATACATACTCGATAGCTTGCTGTGATTAGATATGTTACCGTCATGTATAGTCCTAACAAGTTTATCAACCAATGCTACCTTGGGCCTCAAGATTGACATAGGGCAAGGCCACTGTTTAAATGATTCAGAATAACACTTCAGAGGCATCAATTTAAAAACCCTTTCAGTTACATAGGTACCTACAATGGGTGTTTCACGATTTTGAGGTGTATATGCAAGAAGAGTTGAAGACCCTGAAATAATGACAGAAGGTATACGGATGCAAGATGGGTTCAAGAGCTGCCAAACCTTATCTTTCTCAACATTGGCACCAGGGCTTGAGTTCTGAAAAAGGGAAACCTCATGAACCCCTTTCACTTCCACTGTGATGCCTTCACCAACAAGTATACGACTCAGACCAGTGTGCGATTTGTTTGACTGTTACAAATTACAAAATAAACTATTAGATGAGGAATATATAGCTTTGCAGTTAAGAAACAAAAATATATGAAGATGAAACACTATTTCAAAAAGGTAAATTGCCATTCAGATATAAAAACCCATGCTTTGACAATGAAATACAAAATCTGCATTCTCACATTAATCAGTACATAGCAAAATATCAATAAAAGTGTTTAGACTTCAGATTGTTGAATGATGAACTTACCGGAAGCTGTATAGCAAGGAGGTCATTTCCACTAGCTTTAAGTTCAAATGGACCTTCCAGCTTAAATGTGTCGATAACTCCCTTAGCATTCTTGATTGCATTCACCAAGTGCTTCAACTTTCTTCTTCTTTTACCTCTTTTCCACAGCTTCTTCCAATCGACAACCTCATTAGAAAATTTGAGTTCCAAATCAGTATCGTTAAGGTGAACCTGAAACTCATATCTCAAATAGCTCCCAATCATAGCCCTCCTTGCATCTAGTTTTGAAACAGCTGTGTCTCTGAAACTCCAATTCTGACTAGCCGAAATCGCCCTCACCACATCCTAAACAATCAATCGCATATCAGAGATTCAAAACCTTATCACACATGCTGAGTATTCTTCAGAGGGTTTGAATCCATACCTGCAGAGCCGAACGACGAAGCTCATCGTCAGCGGTGACGTTTAGGAAGTTGGAACCGTTCAAGTGAGTGAAAGCAGTCAACGACTGTGAAGACGGTGACGCCAGTATCGAAATAAGTATGAGGAGGAGAACGAAGCAGACCGCCGTCATTTCCTTTGACGGTGAATCAAACGACGGCGCCGGTCTGAGTAGCGTTCGCCGGTTTGGAGACGATAGACGAGAATCGTCACTGTAGATCTGAATTATAGTTGGACGAAAATACCCTTCCCTCCTGGTCAATGGAGCTTAATGGGCTGGCTTAAGTCGGCACATCTCGGCCCAGTACATACATAGGATTCAGTATCTACAAACTCGGCCCAATACATTAATGTTATTTGGCCCATCAGCACATATACTTTTATGTTTTTTTAAAAAAGAATAATAAATTGATAAAGTAATCGACAATCCATATTAGCTCTGATATAATCACTTATTGTTTCGATTCTTATCAACTGAACTAATTCGTGATGGGTCATACTTTTTTATCTTGTTAGTAAAGATTTGAATGATGAATCTGAAAACTAGTTATCAATCAAATTAAGACAAGAACAAAAGATTAGGAAAACTTTAACCTTTTTAAAAAGTGAGTATTTGAAATGACTAAGTAATGGAAATTCAAAAGCTAGTGTCTAATACAACTTTGAAAAGCTAAGAGTGTTAAGACAATGAGAAGAAGAAAACCAAGAAAAGACAAACAACTGTCTCTATTAAGGAAGTTGGGAGTAGTTAAAAAACAAAAAAGAAACTACCATAAAGAAAGTTGATAAAAGATAAAGTCAATTAGCAACTCAATTATTATTCACCAAATTACTAATTTACTACATCGGATCTCTCAATCATCGAGTCCCATAGTATGTTACCGTTTACACTTCAGATTAAGGATTCATACACATTTACTATTTATAAGTAGATTTTGATACAATTGCATCATTTTACAGCGATTCAAAATGATTTTTTTGAAACTACATCATACATTTCAATTTATTCTAAAATGATTTATTTTATCCCCTAGTAGAAGAATTTTGTTATATATATATAGGGGAAGTATCATGTGGAACCCCCTTTCCATGGATCCATGGATCCCCTTCATCACCGTTGATTGCATTTTTTGTGTGCACCAGATTGTGCCACGTGTTTGCATTTTTGAAATGCACACGTGAGTTGCACATGACAAATGCACATGTGAGTTGCACATGCTTATTAATGCGCTGGCACAATCTGGTGCGTCCAAAATGCAAACAGTAAATGCAATCAACGGATGCAAAGAGAAATCCATGAATCCATGAAAAGGTGGAGGTTCCGCATGATACTTTCCCTATATATATATTACATTTTAATCATTTTATCGAATTTATCAAAATACGATCGTCTTCCGATGAAAATAAATAATAAATTTGATGGTTAAAGACATTTTTCTTAGTCGAAAAAACAGTCCCTAAAACACGCATTAAATGCGAGAGATACGATGGACATGTCTGCATGTACGTGACGTGACGCCCCATTAACTACACCACTATACTGATTCCACACTCACTCTTTCTCAAGCATCCCACAAAGTCTACTAAAAAATATCTCATTAAATGGCCAACAACAGTTTCTGATTAGTTGTTGGTGAGTTGTTGGATGCTGTTTTCTCCTTTGTTACACTCTCCATTATCACTGCTTCTATTTTCCATTTCTTCACTTCCTCAACCTCTGTAATTTTTTGAATTAAATGGAGTCAATGCAGTGTTTAATGTGATCTTGAAGCTACTTACTTGTATCCAGTTGTATGCTGATCTGCTTTGGATCTTGGGTCTCATCCATTATTGAAGAAGATGCTTGCTTTGAAGATTGATGGTGATGATGATGATCAATGCTAAAGTTGAGTTGAGGTGGTTTTGCTTTTAAAAGGTTTGATTCTCTCTTACTTATATTTCCATCTTTTGCTTTTTTCTTCTCTTTAATTTGGACCATTTGGGTCTGCTTGTTTATATCTTCACTACTTATCTTTTTAGGTTTTTGATGTATTGGATTTCATCAAGTTTATGTCTTTGATTCTCTGCTAAGTAAAGCAGCTCAACCCACTTCTCCATTTTATAGACTTTATTGAGCTGAGCTGAGCTTGAAGGCTGGAGCTGGATTTGAAATTTAGAAGAACAAGAACAGCTAGAAGTAGAAGTAAAAGAGGAGACTTTGATTGTAGTTTGTAATGAGAATCTCGCTATGGAATCCAATATCTCATTGCACTGCTTTGATGATGGACAAGAGGAGCAGAAAGAGCAAAGATGGTAGCTTGTCAGATGAGGACCATGATGCTCCCCCAAAGGACCCTAACTTGTTAAAAAAGCGGCAAGAGGCCGAGTTAAGAGAGGCTATTGCTGAGGCATCTGAAAGTGGATCTTTAGCAAAATCTCAAGATATTGATTCTGACTTCGCAAATCAATATGGGAGATCAAGGTCACTTGCTAGGCTCAATGCTCAACGCGAGTTCTTGCGTGCCACAGCCCTTGCTGCTGAAAGATGTTACTGTACTGTGGATGCTATTCCAGGTTTGTTTGACGCTTTTCCAAGTTTCTTACAATGTATCCGAAGTTTCAATCTTCTGAGATGATTGATCAGCTTAGATCAGATGAGTATGGCCATTTATCTGAATTGTATGCTAAGGTGTGTCTAGATTACTGCGGCTTTGGGTTGTTTTCCTTTGTTCAGACGCAACATTGTTGGGAATCTTCTGCTTTTACATTGTCTGAAATTACTGCTAATTTGAGCAACCACGCGTTGTATGGTGGTGCGGAGAAAGGGACTGCTGAGCATGATATCAAGAGTAGAATTATGGACTACTTGAACATCCCTGAGAATGAGTATGGCCTTGTTTTAACTGTCAGTAGAGGTTCCGCGTTTAAGCTTCTGGCTGAGTCATATCCTTTTCAGTCCAACAAGCAGTTACTGACAATGTTCGATCATGAAAGCCAGTCAGTAAACTGGTTAGCTCAGAGTGCGAAGGAGAAAGGAGCCAAAGTGCATAGCGCGTGGTTCAAGTGGCCAACATTGAGACTTTGTTCAAGGGAACTTCGGAAGAAAATATCCACTAAGAAGAAAAGGAAGAAGGATTCATCCACAGGGTTATTCGTGTTTCCAGTGCAGTCTAGGGTATCTGGTGCTAAGTACTCGTACCAATGGATGGCTCTAGCGCAGCAGAACAACTGGCATGTGTTGCTGGATGCTGGCTCATTGGGTCCTAAAGATATGGACTCGCTTGGCCTCTCTTTATTTCGTCCGGACTTTATCATAACTTCATTTTATAGAGTGTTTGGAGCTGATCCTACTGGATTTGGGTGCTTGTTGATAAAGAAGTCTGTCATTGGGAGACTGCAGAATCAGAGTGGGCGGATAGTGTCTGGCATTGTGCGGATTCAACCAGTTCTCCCTCAGTACCTTAGTGATTCCATTGATGGTCTTGACGGGTTATCCGGAGTTGACGCTGATGCAATGAATCCAAAAGGAGATGCTACACCTGAAACTGAGATGGGTTCTCGATTACCAGCCTTTTCAGGTGTTTTCACTCCTAATCAAGTGAGTGATGTGTTTGAGTCTGAAATGGATCATGATGACAATTGTTCCGATAAGGATGGGGCAAGTACTGTGTTTGAAGATACTGAGAGCATTTCCGTTGGGGAAGTGATGAAGAGTCCCATTTTCAGCGAAGATGAATCCTCTGATAGAGATAACTCGTATTGGATCGATTTGGGTCAGAGTCCATTTGATCGAGGTGACTCAGGGCAGATGTCTAAACAGAAAAATGGTATTCCCTTACCATTACCACCTTCATGGTTTTCGAGCAAAAAGTTGAACAAACAAATCTCCCCAAAGCTCGGAACAAAGATATACAAGTGCCCGCTGTATGATGACAGGAGAAGGGATCATAAAATACATGTTGATCCCATGTTATCTTTCGACGTAGCTGTATCAATGTCACAAGACATTGATGGTCTGAATGATATCCCAGAAGAAGTACATCCTACAGAATCCGACTCAACTTCGAGTAGGAAATATGCTACTTACTCAGTCTCTCGACTAGATGGAGAGATCCAAGAAGAAGTGGATTTCAAACCAAGCAGTAAGGAGAGTGCTTTCATGTCTGATCCCAAAGGTAGCGCGTTAAAAAGGGAGACAGGAAGTGAGTTTAGGTTACTGGGGTGTAGAGAAAGCAACAGAATCGGCGGTGGTAGGTTTTTTGTGGTTGATGAGGGAGATAGGGAAGCAAGTATGGGCCGCAGGGTTAGTATTAGTGTGGAGGATAGCAGCAGGGATATGTTTAGCCATGTGGTAGAACCTGAAGGTGTTTTCGAGACAACTGCATTTGGCGATGATCCTTATTCTAGCTATGGGGAAGATCAAGAATGGGGTCGAAGGGAGCCAGAAATAATCTGTCGTCATCTTGATCACGTTAACATGTTAGGTCTCAACAAGACCACAACTCGACTAAGGTATTTAATCAACTGGCTAGTGACTTCACTACTTCAGCTACGGTTACCTACTCCAGACAACGCAGCCGGAGAGCCTCTTATACATATTTACGGACCAAAGATCAAGTACGAAAGGGGTGCAGCTATGTCATTCAATGTACGAGAATGTAACGGCGTAGGCCTACTTCACCCTGAATATGTTCAAAAAATGGCTGACAAAAATGGTATATCACTAGGGATTGGTTTTCTAAGTCATTTACGAGTTGTCAACACTCCAAAATTTAAATGTGGAGCTATTGAGTTAGAGGACACCAACTTATGCAAGCCTATGGCGAAGGGGTCTCAAGACGGAAAGAACGTGTTTTTTCGAGTTGAAGTTGTTACAGCATCGCTAGGATTTCTTACTAATTTTGAAGATGTGTATAAGATGTGGAGTTTCCTCGCTAAGTTTCTAAATCCTTCATTCATTGAAGGAGATAAGTTATCAACTGTCCCAGAGGATTCTGAAACATAAACATGTCACAGAGCCAGAGGCTTGCTGGTAAGGTTGTTCATACTTTGTTTGTTTCTTTGTGTAATTTTCCAACAAAGAAAATTTGGGTGAGATATTTTGTAATGAATTTTTTATTTTATTTTCATGCTACGGAGTATATTACAAATCAAGCATTCAAATTCAATTTTCATGATGTAGAAATCAATTTAAAATAATATAATTTTAAGAAAGACGTAATTTTGAATCGAAATTATCTAATTTCAAACTTAAACGACGAAGTTTTGAATAACAGCCAACCAGAAAAGGGAGTGAGTGGCATTGACGTGGACCAATGGGCCAGCCCAACAAGCTTGCGCTACTGGGCTGGCTGATTGGGGACAGATCAATTCGGAGTAATCTCATATCTCCGGTAGCCGTCGCCTGAACCCTAAAACATCCCGATCGATTTCCAGCTCGGAATCGTCTTCTTCTTCCAGGTTCGTATTATAAGTTTTTTGTTGATTTATTCAGTAGTGTGCATTCAATTGATAGATGCATGCGCAAGTGGAGTGCGTATCGTAGAGACTATAACTGCCAGCCTTCACTATATTCAAGTTCATACTTTTTTCAATTTTGTTACTCCAGCAGTAAATTGAATTTATTTTACATTTGTAGTATGTTGAATCTCTGGAGACTCTTCATTAGGGCTTGTGTGGTGATCATAACTCACAAGGAATTGTCAAGAATACATGATTTGTGCTTCAAGAGTCAAGACTGCCCTTAATTTAGGTATTGAAATTAATCCCACATTTCTTCTTACTGCGCGTACCCATTTCTCGTGATGATATTGTGTTAAATAGACAATTATGAGAGCCAGCAAGTGTTTTGTCGTTTATTTGGGATCCTTCATGTTTTATAGTTTTATTCCAGAATTATAGGGACTGAGAAAAAATCATCTGGTATATAGAGGTTTGTGAACTAGAGCAGCCGTAACCAGCTTGTTGTTATATGAATGTTTATCTTTTTATCAAATATGTTGGATTTAGTATTTACTGTTTTTGTTTGCATGTTGTGTCCGAAGGACTGTGTGCCATGTTGGGGAGCTCGAATTGTCAAGTAAAGCACGTTCACAAGGGAGTTTTAAGTCTTTCTTAGACTTCCTCAGAATTCAGATATGCAAGAGCAATGGTTTATTTGCTTCAAGAAGATTGATTTATTTGATGGAAGGGATGCTGCAGATCAGACCTGCACATTTATGTGGCTAAAAGTGATTCGTTATATATCAAGAGGGACCCAGTAAAGGGAGTCCCAGTAAAGGGAGTCCCAGTAGCCTACAGACTTCTGGAGAAAAATGGGAACTCCAAATTGACATGGCACACGTCAACAGATCAAACTAAAATCAGCCAATGGAATCACACCCTTATCCAAATTTCTTATCCCAATTTTATACATAACCTCTTGATTCCTCCAGCCCCATGATCCTAAGCTCCTCCAAGATCAAACATGGCATCTTCTCTTCATGTAACTGCCACTGTAATGCAGCCAGCTAAGGCTGGCTTATCTGCCAAGTCTTTGAGATCCAACCAAAGTGTCTGCAAGGCTTTTGGATTTGAATATGGTGGAGCTAGAGTTAGCTGTTCATTGCAAACTGATCTTAAGAATTTGGCCATCAAGTGTGTTGATGCAACTAAGATAGCTGGCTTTCTTCTGGCTACCTCAGCCATCATCGTGTCGGTACGCCCTTTTAAATTATCCTGTTTTGAAGTGGTGCTTTACTATTACATTAGTAGTAGTCTTAAAGAATAAGCTATTTTTGGGTGCACTAGAATATTTTAAGTTGGGTTGAGAGGCTGATTATGTGCAGGGAGCAAGCGCTGAAGGTGCCCCGAAACGACTAACCTTTGACGAACTCCAGAGCAAAACTTACATGGAAGTAAAGGGAACTGGATTGGCCAACCAGTGCCCAACTATAGAAGGTGGCGTTAACTCGTTTGCCTTCAAGCCGGGTAAATACAAGATGAAGAAATTATGTTTGGAACCAACTTCATTCACTGTCAAGGCTGAAGGTGTGAACAAAAACTCGCCTCCAGAGTTTCAGAAGACCAAGCTCATGACGAGATTGACTTACACCCTTGATGAAATAGAGGGACCATTTGAGGTCACTCCTGATGGGAAAGTGAAGTTTGAGGAGGAAGATGGGATTGACTACGCTGCAGTCACTGTCCAGCTTCCAGGAGGTGAGCGTGTACCGTTCTTATTCACTGTCAAGCAGTTGGTAGCATCAGGGACTCCAGATAAATTCTCTGGAAACTTTGTTGTGCCCTCATACAGAGGATCATCCTTTTTAGACCCAAAGGGCAGAGGTGGGTCAACAGGTTATGACAATGCCGTGGCATTGCCTGCCGGAGGCCGTGGGGATGAAGAAGAGCTGGTGAAAGAAAACAACAAGGATGTGTCTGCATCTACTGGAACTATTACTCTGAGCGTCACTAGCAGCAAGCCTGACACTGGTGAGGTCATTGGTGTATTCGAAAGCATTCAGCCTTCAGATACTGATTTGGGATCTAAAGCTCCTAAAGACGTGAAGATCCAAGGTGTGTGGTACGCTCAACTCGAGACATGAATAATGAATAGCCTTTACTCGCGTGTTTGTGTATTCGAGTGATCTGCTGTAATGAATGACAAGAACCAAGCTTTATGATATCATATGATACCATAAACTCTGTTACATTAGAAATGATGATGCGTCGTCTGCTGTCTAATGCAGTGTCTTGAAACAGAGCTATACGTGGTTAATCGATTTTTGTGTTCTTGTTTAGGTGGTGTTTAATTTGATATATAAAAATTTAAATAGAAAGTAATCCGACTGTAACCAAGTTCAGCTTTATGTGAGCCTAATCAGGGTTTATTCTCGAAATGAATTTACTATTGTTAGAACAGTACACAAAATTATATGTTTACAGATTCTCACCCTGAAACACCTCTGCTAAGTCATCTAAGTGAATGAGAGTAACAGACTGACCTCTACCACGACTTAGACAGCAGACTAAGCTTCTGGTCTGTTTTTGAGATAGTGTTTAGCTCTCTGTTCAGCTTCTCACTCTCAAACAGACTTTTAGCATAGATGTTGATAAGCTTCCTTGAGTTCACCTTTTTTTGTGAGAATGAAGGTCTTTCTGTATTGTCTGATTTTTTTACTCTTCCTCTCTTCTCTTGGTCTCTAGATGTGTAGAATATGTTATATTGAATGATTTGAATCTCTTTTACGCACCCTCAGTTGATTCTTCAAGTATGTTTTCAATAATCATGTCGTCATCATCGTATCATCATCATGTCATCATCATGTCATCCATAACGGTTAGTTTAACTATGGAAAGTTGACTTGTTCCTTGTATTTATTACTTGCGACATTTAAGGGATTCCTGTATGGTCGCTTTATGTGTTTGCGGAAGCTTCTGAGCAGCAATGATGTTTACATATGAAAATATTTGATTAAATATTGACTTGAGTTTTGACAAATCATCTGTCACATGTAGTATTTCACATCACAGTGCATAATATAAAGCTTACACGAGATACAACACAAATGGGTCTTTAATTATTTGCAGCTGCTCTATAATCTCTACTAATGCAAGGATATTAAAGCTCGTGTTTGAAATATCGTCATTAATGGGACATCGTGCTAGCATGCAGAGGGGTCATTAATTGGACATCGTGCTAGCAGAGGGCTCATGGGCACGCCGAGGCTTATATATACACATGTGCTAGAATTTTCGTTGAAAACGCGAAGAAAGGGAAGGTTAAAGAAAACATGGCGTTAGGGAGTGGCAAGGGAAAGGGACCTTTGGTGGTTATAGTCTTGGTGTTTCTCTTCTGCTTTATTTCTGCTGCAGCTCAGACAGGTTTGATCATAGCTTGAAACACATCTCCATGGTTTTAAAATGTTATGTGATTTTTTTAAATGCTTCTTGTCTTATTTTTGACATGTTTGTGTAGTTTTTTACAATAAAACATTTGTTTTTTGCAGTTCTCATGCAGGAAAAGAACTTTGGGAACCAGATGATCAATGGTGTTTCTTCATCTATCAAACTCCATACGACCGTCCGGAAAGGACGAGGAGGAGGAGGTTTCCGATTTTGGGGATGGAAAGGAGCTGCCGGCCATAACACTGCAGATTTCAAGAATTACATCATGTGGATCATCTCTACTCTTTTGCTAGTATTAGCATTTTAGTCACTCATTGGTTCATCTTTAACACTCGGTACTGTTTTACATTTGCAGCTTCAGCAAGCTTCTTAGATTTGTCGTCAAGTATGCTTAACGTTTATTTAATGTCACATCTCACATGTTCTGGAAATCACTACTAGCTGCTTGACATTTCAGTATAGTAATATTGTGTTTTTTGTTTGTGTTGTTACTATTACGTACACTCACTTGTATACGAGCCCATGTGCTCAGTCACTACTACCTTCCTTAAATGGCGTTACATATAAGTATAGAACATGTTCTCCAACTATGATAAGGAGTGTCCCTGAAGCTACTCTCAAATGTCTGTATGGACATCAAAACGGCTTTTGAAAAATGTCCGCATCAAAAGGTGCTTAAAACAAGAAAATGTATCGTATTGTATAGACAGTATAGTTTTATACGTACACTATCACAAGGCCAAAGGACCGTATTAGGGGGCAGGCAGATGGGTTGAAATTTACAGTTTCCAGCCGACACCTCCAACAACTTGCTAGTAAACAATTAACGTTGTTGCTTCAAGCATCCAACGAAAATGGAGTCTCCAACAGATCATACGGCGCCCAAAGAGCGTCCAAAGGACACGCTCGACCCGAATCCAACCGCACCCACGGCTTCCCTTTCCCGCTCCAATGCAACAAACTAACCGGCCCCGGATGCAAATTCCTACACAATCCTCTCAAGTTGTCTCCACCTAATCCATGTTGATTCCACCTGTGATCAACCGGAGCTATTCTTCCGGCGAATACTAGAAGAAATGGCGGTAGCGATCCCAGCTCGTAAATTCTTAAACTCTTCTGCACCTCCATCCACTCCTCGATCTTTTGAGTGTACTCCCCAGCTCTCCATCGTGTTAGATCAATCACCATTACACCCGTGTTGAAATAACACGCTTTTCGATCAATAAAGGTCGAAAAGAGCGATGGGTTCGACCAAAATGCGGTCGTAAAATAGGCCGTGAAGTTTGCATTGCAATACTCTGGAGCAGCCAGAACAGATTCCTTACCAAGATTTGTGTCGGCAAGTTTTGCAATGTCATCTACTAGTATCACATCCGAGTCTAAGTAAACGACACGGCGGATGCATGAAGGGAGGATTTGCGCAAGGTAGCTTCGCGCGTAGTTCAACGGACAGTCCAAAGCGGACCTGATTGAAGCGGAGATAAGGCGGGAGACAGATGATGCATGAAAAGGGTAAACTCGGAATTTTAAATATGGAAATGAGGAAAGTATAGTAGCGCGTAAAGGCGGCGCGTGAGATGTGACAAAGTGGAAAATGAGGTTTTGTGGACAGGAAGAGTGTTGAAGAACAGAGAGTATCGCTGCCATTGTTCCGCGGAGGTACGCGGCGTCCACAGTCATTGCGACATGGACCGCGCCATTTGTACCGTAACATATCGATCCATCGTCTTCTTTAGTTCTTATTATTACGGAGGGGCAGTTTGGTGAGTTGTAGAATTTTGGTGCTTCTTTGAATTTGTTGGGGTGTCTAACGGCGGTCGACACAGCGGAGATGTGGAGGATGAGAAGGAGGATAGGGAGGAATGTGGAGGGGAATTTGGGCATTATTATTTGTTTGGGATGTGTCTGATTCTTTAGGGTAGTTTTTGGTGCAATATATGACAGGGTTACTTGCATTTATTTGATATTGGTGTTTGATGGATGTGTTACTTATTATTTGAGATTGCTAATTTAATTTCATCATATTAAATTTTGTAATAACAAAAAATCACAATTATTTAATTAATAATATATTCTCCACATAAATGGATTTAATATAAAATTAAACCATCCATAATTAAGCAATTATTATATAAATAGTGAAACTAGCTGAGCTTTTGTCACGTTACATTTCGTGGCGTCCACCAAATACTACTAAAGCTTTTGCTTCAATCACAAATGTTAAGGTCATTTGACGCATTTGCCCTTGAATCATAACCGAGCATTTCTCATTTTGGAGTTGCACTCTCTTGCAGAACATGGGTTGAGGCATTATAGTAAGTTAAGTGCACGTATTAGGTGGATGCTCATTGTGTTCCTACAGCTTGCTTCATGTCCAAATTTATAGTGAGTCCGCTGTAATTGAAAATGAAACTGTGTCCAAATTTATAGTAAGTTTTTGTTCTTCCGTGTTATGTTTCCATCCTTTTTGTGACAAGAACACATTATCGAGGTGCAATTGTAAGTTGTAACATGTGTATGTTTCAATGTTTGTTCATTTACTTCATAGTTATAAATTATGATGCACCTGTCATTTTCATTTTCGGTGTTTAAGTTGGTTCATTAATTGGTCAGCAAATTAAGAGTTAGTTTTCATTCTGCCTCTGTCTCATTCACTGATTTTTTTCCATTTAATGATCGAGAATAAATTATAATTTATAATTAATTATTATCAATATTAATTCTAAATTAGTTAAAAGACAAAAGCTAAAACACTGATCACTATTTCTGTTGCTCAGGATGTCATTTTTTTACCAAAATAAGTTTTTTGATAATTTTTTTATATTTACCAAATACCCTTAAGCCGAATTTTTCTAGAGTGCAAAAGCTAGGGGCATTTTCGTCAAACAGCTAGGTGCTATTTGCAGTGTTTCGGTTTCATCGGAGCCGCCGCTTGTGCAAATTCCCTGCTACCAACTTGGTCGGAAACTCGATCAGATATGGAACGAACGACGTCCGCCGCCGGTCAACCATTCAAGGTTCGACCAATCTCACTCTAACTCCACAACAATTTCGCAACGTTTTTTTCAGTTTTAAATTAGTTAACATTGTGTTTTGCAGCTTATTTTGGGCTCGTCGTCAATGGCTCGCAGACAGATTGTCACCGAGATGGGATATGATTTCACTACAGTGGTAAAGTTAAAGACTTTATGCGTCAGCTTGTTTTCAAAATTAGGTTTTTTTTATTACTACTGAAGTAGGGTTTTTGTGCAGACTGCAGATATTGATGAAAAGAGTATACGGAAAGATAAGCCTGAGGAATTGGTTATGGCACTCGCCCAAGCAAAGGCAAGTTATTTCTCCAAGAATTTTACCAGGCTGTTTTCTTGTTGACGCTGATTTTTGTGTTAGACTTGCATCAACTGCCATTTGCGATATTGAATTTACAATTGGTAAAAAAGTGTGAGATGGAACCTGCATTTTAATTTTGGCTTAGGAGGACAAAAAGTGAATTGCTTTGAATAGTTTCTGGGATTAGTGTTAAGGTTATATATTTTAACACTTCGTTCAAGTTGAATTTTTGGTGGTTCTTGTTTTAGTTGGTCTTACGATTTATGAAAGTGGCTACTGAAATTTCTCAGGCAGATGTAATCTTGCCAAAGGTTCCTGTTGAGGAATACAAAACTGATGTGCAGTCAACTCTTTTGATAACTTGTGACCAAGTAAGCAAAATATTTAATATTTACTATTTCATGACTCATAGTCTTTATTAAGTTTAGTGTGATTCGAAATATCCTGGTAGCTTTTGTTTCACATTTTCTATTTCATATAAGTTATCATTCAAAGAAACTGCAATGACCACGCGTGAAAATTTAGCATGGCAGTTTGTCTCTTTCCTAAAACACACTTAGTTTGTGTTACCAAACCATGCTTTCATCATTCAAAGCTATAACAATAAAGAAGCTTAGTATAACATTTAAGAACAAACCAGATTAGTAGTACAGGCTTGATATATTTTTACTTCCATAATTTCATGAAATATAACCTTTGCTGTAGAGCGTAGTATATCTGAATGTTGCATCCGCTACTTCATTTGCATATATTTGGGACATTGGCTGCATTATGTATTATGTTTGTGCAACATATGGTTGGATGGATCAATGACTGCTTTCTGTAACCATGTTTTTATTTTTTTCTTGATGATTTTGAGGTGGTGGTATATGATGGTGTTGTCAGAGAAAAGCCCAATGACAAGGAAGAAGCTTACAAATTTCTCAAAGGTTTCCGAAATAGTTCACTGGCAGATTTTCTGTTCACTTGTTAATATTATTTTTTCTGAAGCTCGTTCTTTGAGCATTAGACTATTCTGGAGGGCATGCAGCAACAGTAGGATCTGTTCTAGTGACAAATCTTCTAACAGGAGCTAAAAAAGGAGATTGGGACAGAGTGGAGGTACGGTGTAGTTCTTAGGGGGATTGGGACCTGTGTACGGAAGGTTTATATGTTACTAAGATTACTTCACTTGTTTCATTTTTATTTTCACTTGATAAACAGCATATTTTCTCTTTTCAATACAGTGATTGAATATGTAATTAAATTGCAGGGTATCAAAAGCAACCCTTTAGATCTTTCGGTTAGATATTGCAAACATAATTAACCATTTCTATCTCCTGCTGTTGCAGATTTACTTTCACGATATACCACAAGATGTTATCAACACCCTGGTAAATATGTTGTAGCCTGTTTTGCAAGTCTTTTTGTATCATATCCAATTTGGTTGCTTCTAATAACTGATAAAATTGTGCAATGCAGATTGAAGAGGGGCATGTGCTTAATGTTGCTGGTGGGCTACTTATTGAGCACCCGTTGATACAACCTTATGTCAAAGAAGTGGTCAGTTTGCCTATTAGCTCATGCAGTCATTATTAATCAGTATGTTAGAAAGGCAGTATTTGCTAAAAATTGCTTAGAAAAAGAGTCTTTTTAACAGCAAATTATCCTCATGTTCATATATGAAAGCGGAAGCACATAAATTGGTGAAGCAGAATATTCAATACAATACATTGTCACAGTAACATTCATATCCATAGAGTTTCACATGGCTGCAACGAAATAATCATGAAATGTATATTTCTTACTCTCAGGTTGGTACTATAGACAGTGTGAAGGGACTTCCTAAGGCACTTACAGAAAGACTCATCAACGAGGTCCTCTGATTCCAGCTCATATAGTCAGGCATTAAAAGTTAAGCAAGAACCATTTGTCATCTTTGTTTGTTGTAATATAACGCCAATGCATTGGATAATATTTTTAGCAACGGGTATCTATATGATCAAATGCTGGCTTGTGACAGCACTTGGTCAACTTTGGTGTGCAATTTGGTATGCATCTGGGAATAAATATGCTTTCTGGGGTATACAATATGAGATGACTTTGTATGCGCCGTATACACGATTGGTCTTGGATTGAAAAGTTCAAATTTCATCTGAATGACTGTTGAATTTCTTCTAGAGTTCTTCCCTTTGTCTCTGGAACCCATAGAGTGACAAATAACACTGTGAAAGATGCCAAAAGGGTGTATATGGTGAATGTCCCTGTGCAAATAGGTGTCTGTCAGTCAGCAGTTGCTGATGAAAAAAATGTAAGCACAAGGCATCACTCAATCTATAAGCCTGTATGTGAAATGAGTAATTTACCTCCTTCATTCCATGTAAAAAGCAAGTTTGCAGTCACTGTAACTGCAAATGACATAAGCCAATTTGTGAGCACTGCCACACTTCCAGCTAGTCCTTTTATCTTCACTGGTAGAATCTGTTTCAAAACAATTGTAAAATGTATTCTTTACACATCAACCAAATTCACATTCTGTATATGCATGAGTCAGTGAACAAACCTCAGACATTATAACCCATGGAATGGCACCAAGTCCTAAAGAGAAGGCAGACACCATAGCCTGTAATACACAGTGGCTAAACTGACTATCTTTTGTGAATAAGCATAGAAGCTACAATGTTAAGAATACAAGCAATGAAGGAGAGCATACCACAACCCCAAACACTGTAATGTAGCTCATTATGCTATATAGACCTGAATCTTCCGACACAGCATCCTGACAGTGACAACATACATGGTTCAAAAATGAACAAAGACATGTTACATAAAGTGGGTTTCTCATTGTAACAATTTCCAAATCTCCATTTCATATTTTACAACACTTACCTTTATGTAAAATGCCACTGAAACTAATAAAAGGCTGAATGCCACACCTGAAGATGAAATCTATAATAACAGTAAGATCAGCAACTGTTCATAATACTTCCAGACTGTAAATATAAATCTGCACTATATGCACCGTAAGTAGAAGCCGCCTGCCGGCCTTGTCCACCAACCATACACTAACTCCGGTAGCAACCACCTGAACGAGCGAAAAACTTATTTAACCAAAAATAACTTGACACACAATTTAACTAAGTTTAGTGTTTCACCTGTATTGCTCCAAGGCAGCAGGTCGCTATATTACCGTTAGTAATCCCTGCAAATAAATAACCATAAATTTTTTTTTCTTCGGAAATTTCTTCAGACTTGAAAATTTGCATCATTGTTGATTTTAGCACAGAATGGACATTAAGTCGAAATTTTACAGTAGAAGTTTAGTATTAGCAGCAGAAATATTATTACCTGCAGCCTCGAATATACTGGTGGAATAAAAAACAATGGCATTGATTCCAGTGAGTTGCTGAAGAGCTAATAATCCTATGCCAATCTGATTCAAAGATTGAAAAGAGACGTTTAGTCAAAAAAAGCTGAGTAGGCATATAGTGCATAGATTTCAAAAAAATGCCGAAGGGATGGAAATATTTCTTTCGCCGGAGGAATATGTATACCGTCAAGGGAAACCAGTATCTTCTTCGTTTAAGTTCCCCGAATGTTATGCTAGTTTTACGCGTTGACGCCACTGACCTCTGTGTAATTCACTAAATGATTCTCATTGTAACCCAAGTTAACGGTTTCTGACAGGTATGATTAGAGTTTTTTTCTGAAATTTTTTTACTATGTAAAGTACCTTGATTTCATTCACTTCAGCAGAAATGTCAGTGTCGAATCCTCTGAGGACCATCAATGCGGCTTCAAAGTCGTCTGTCATTCCCATTTTTGCCTGTTTTTCAATCAGATAATAACCATATCAAGTATTAAAACAACTGAAATGGATGCAGTGTCCATTCTGTAATGCTTACCAACCATCGTGGTGATTCTGGTATAAAAAAGAGTCCAGGAATCAACAATGCACATGGTATAGCTCCTACAAAAATGAATATAATCTTGAAAAGGGATCTTAAATACTTTACAGTAATTGCGAAAAGGATCTGGATATGAAATTCTGAATGTACTGAAAAATGGATATTACCTAAAACTGCAAGCATCCGCCACGGCACAAAAAGTCCTAGCAGATAAGTGATTACTACACCAATGGTGATAGCAAGCTACAATTTGCAGCAGATTTTTTTTATCAAATATCAAAAAAGTTAAAAATACCAATCCATTGGTATACTGATTTGAATAGAAAAGCAGACCTGGTTTACTGAACCCAGGCTACCTCGCAAGTTCTGAGGTGCGATCTCAGCGATATATACAGGAACCTGCAGTGAATAAAAATTATAAAACCCTCTCATATACTTATATTCTAGCTAAGGTGACTTTAATGTAATAGCTTGAAAGAGAGAGTTCAGTATAATCCTCACGACGTAAGAGAAGACGCCTACGCCGAAACCTTCCAGCAGCCTCCCCAAGTAAAGAAACGAAGAATCCTAAACAAAAAATTAGTAATGCACAAAGTTGTATTGATATAAATGCCAGATTTTCATCAGGTTTAAATTTAAGATGAAAGCAAAGTAGAATGTGAGATTACATTTGCAAATGCTATTGCAAGCCAGCCAATGATATTTGGAATGGAGCCAATCATCAAACACTGCATAGGTATACACTAAAGGTCAACCAACCTAGAGAAATATGATCAATGTTTTTTAGCAACTATTTAGGAAAAAGTGATCGCCTTACGCCTTTTCGACCCATATATTCAGATATCTGACCACTTGCTATTGCTCCAACCATAGCACCCACATTGGACAAAGACCCAAATAAAGAGAACTGAAAATGAATAAAATGTGATACAATTTTTTTGTGAAAGATTTGTCAAAAGGAGGGTTGCCAAATTTGAAAGAAGTCAACAAATGTTTAAAACTTTCCCAACAAAAAAGAAACATTTTTGTGACAATGCTAAGACAGACCTCAGAAGTAGCAAGACCAAGATCCTTAGTGATTGCAGATTGCGTCGGAGAGGAATAGCCACACTTGAAGAACACAAACATAAAATTTACAGTAATAAAATCATACTTTAGAGACGAAAACAAAAGTGAAAATGCGAGTTTGTACTCACAGTGAAACCAAACTGAATAGGACCCAACGCGATGATCATAACACAAGCAAATACAGAAATAGAGCTATCTCTAATGACCATCTGTGAGGAAGTGATTATGCTGGAATGCGCAGAGTTCATACGGTACCAACTGCCAGTGTGCAAAAATGGCTTACGTAGATCTCTGCTGGACTCTTCATTCTCCTGATCCCTGAAACTCATTCTTCCCTTCTTGCTTCTACTCCTGCTTTTACTGATTGATTTTTAAATGCTGGGTTTATTAATAATTGTAGAGATCATAAGATATATACTGAAAATGTGGAGTTGGATATTGCGTAACGAAACAATAAACGAATAAGACATGAATGCAGGTCAGATGACTTGGTCTTATGTTGTCTGGATGGATAGATTGATGAAAAGGGTGTGCATTTCTGAATCTAACTTTGTCATTATATTATAAATCAATAACTAATCATTGACTGCAAAATTCCATAGGGAGATCGTTCTTATCTCTATGTAGTTGAGTGTCCATCTCATCTTGTTATTATCTCAACTAAATGTTCCAAACTCCAAATATCTCACCTAAAAGTCCTTACTCCGTTTAGTTGTTCGCTACACCGGATCTGAATACTTTTTATCGACGCCAAAGTCTTCTCATCTTTTGTCCACCAGATGAAACTTTTTGATTGTAAAAATTTCAACCAAAAATAGTAACTTGATCATTTGGAAGGATTCATTACTTTACAAGTTCAAATTTGTATAAATTAGTTTCATCGGCATCCGAGAATATACTTGGTTTATACATTTATCACCTAAAATAACATACCCGTCTACGAGAAACTCCATTTCCTTACGAAGGTTTGAGTCTCGATCCATTCTTTTCGTACTAAAAGTTAAACATACAAGAACAATGAAGACGGCCGGAGTAAGCTTTCCTCGATCGTTCCATCGAATACGAATATTCTTGAAGTATATCTCACTTCCAACAATTCTAGGAACAACTATTCCTTCATCTTCAACACTCTATAAAATGGCGCCAATCTGAAGCTCATGTTTTCAAAAACATCATTAAATAGTTTATACCTGAGACATGAAAAGCTACGAAAATTATGACCCGTTTTTTCCGGATCAACCCGTTGTGGATCGGTGCATACAAATCTGGGCCCAACTTCCTGCGTTCGCATCCAAACCCGCTTTTATATGGGCCGGGGATGATTCGACCCGGAAGTCCATTACGTACGCGCAGCTTAATCATACGGTTCAATCCATTTCGACCCGGTTGTGTGGTCGGATCCGAAGAGGCGACCCGGTTGTGATTCTGTGCTCGGCGGGACTGGAGTTTGTTGAAATCATCTTTGCCTGCCAGAGATCGGGGTTACTGAGCATACCCGTGTCCCCACCGGATCTTGGAAATGCAAACTCGACGTCACAGCAGCGTCATCATCTGGTGAGAGTCTTGACGCATACAAAGCCGAGTGTTGGAATCGCCAGTGAAGGATGTATACAAGATGTTCGACGATATGTCTCAATGAATTCTGATGGTGACAAGCTGTCGGAATTGCTGAAAAATGTGATATGGGTGTCGGTTGATTCACTTAAAAGTGTGGAAGGAGGCGTTGGTTTGGCATTGAGTGAGATGAGTTACAGTGGGTGCGGAGCGGATGAGGTTTACTTGATTCAGTATACTTCAGGTGCCACTGGGATACCTAAGCCGGTGTTGATCACTGCTGGCGCTGCTGCACATAATGTTAGAACAGCTAGGAAGGCATATGATCTTCAGCCGAACAGCATGATTGTGTTATGGCTGCCACTGTACCATGATTGTGGGCTTATGTTTTTGTTGCTGACAATTGTTTCTGGTGCAACTTGTGTCTTGACTACTCCTACGGAATTTTTGAAGAGGCCAAGACTTTGGCTTGAGCTCATAGATGAGTTTAAGGCTACTTGTACGCCTGTGCCGTCGTTTACTTTGCCTCTTGTTGTGAGGCGTGGGAATGCTGAGTCGGGGTCTAGAAAGCTTGATTTGAGTAGTATAAAGAATTTGGTAATCATTAACGAACCAATTCACAAGGCCTCTGTTGATGAGTTTGTAAACAAGTTCAAGCAGTTTGGATTAGACCCATCGTGCATTGCACCTTCATATGGGTTGGCTGAGAACTGCACATTTGTTTCAACTGCTTGGAGGTCTGGCAAAAATATTTTCCAAGACCTGGTCACTAATCTTTCTGACCCTTGGTCCCATAACAAGCTTCTCCCGGTGGCTAGGCTTCAAAATGAGAGCGATGAAGATGAGACTGACGTAATCATTGTGGTGAATGACAAAACTCACGAGACCGTTGAAGATGGCATTGAAGGAGAGATATGGGTGTCATCCCCTAGCAACGCAAATGCGTACCTTGGCCACCCATTTCTAACACATGAGCTTTTATATGCCAGGCTGAGGAACAAACTGATGGGTTCGTTTATTAGGACAGGTGATAGAGGAGTAGTGAAAAGCTCGGCCAGATACCTTTACGTGACTGGTCGCTGCTCAGATATCATAACTTTACCAGATGGTACCGAAATACACCCACACTTCATAGAAACCACATCCTATGACGCCTTTCCAAAGTATCTTAGAGGGGGATGCATAGCAGCATTCAGCATTCAACACTCAGGTTTAGTCATTCTAGCAGAGTTACAAAGCAACATATTAGATGAAGAAAATCTCCTTAGGATATGTTATGGTATAAAAGAAGCAGTTTGGAAAAACGAGAAAGTTAAGGTAGAATTAGTGGCTCTGGTCAGTAGTGGGAGTGTGCCTAAAACTACTTCGGGTAAGATACAAAGATGGTTGGCCAAGGATAAGTTTGTGAGACGAGAAATGAGTATTGTAATGCTGTTGAACCTTAAAGACCAATCCTGGAAGGGCTACGAGAGGGGCGAGTATTTAGTTCCGATGTCGAGTACTGCTTCAAATCTTCGTCCTATCGTGAGGTCTTTTTTATAAGTGAAAGGTATGCTTACTAGTATCTCTTTTCAGTTTCTACATGAGTTACAGTTAGCTTACTGTCTATGTTTATTTGGATAGATTAAAGTCTTAAGAAGCTAAAAGTGGGTAAAACAGCCAAACCACGACCAGCTGAACATGCCGAAGCCATTAAGACGAGCCCATAAATACTGAAGGAACGCTAACACTCAAAAACATTCCCACTGCAGGTTTCTGGAAAATCAAAGACAGACAATCCAGCGGCAAAATATGATGCACCTGCACTGCTTATGTTCTGTATGCAAGATACTAGATCGATAATTAAGTTTGGGAGTCATTTTCATCCATTGATCAAACTTGGCCTAAATTAACATTTGCTACAAATGACGCCACAATTCACAGTTCAAGGATTATTGTATCTAAAATAAGTCGGCAATAAGAAGGGGATGTAGCTCAGATGGTAGAGCGCTCGCTTAGCATGCGAGAGGTACGGGGATCGATACCCCGCATCTCCATTTTGTCGAATTGCTATATTTTGGAACAATAACCTGCAATTGTATTTTGCACTCTCATCATTTCAGCTCTTTAGTCACATGGACCCTCTTCAGTGCACCAGCAGCTGTGTTTGCCACCTCAAAGCACCAATGCTAATCAACCAGTGACAAGCCCAGTAGCAAGACATGCATGTTTACAGCTGCTGACATGAGTACATTATAATTCATTTCAGCTGTATCTACTGCTGCACTGACAAAAACCAGAATCTGTGAAAGTAAAATTAAGCTGCTACAACAAATTTACTTTTCATATCGTCTTTTAATGCAGTACAGAAAATGTATCTTCCAAATAGTTATAGAACGTTCAAATACAAAGATATGAGATGAATTGCTCAACTGCAGCATAGCTTGACGTAGTGAATGAAGATACATGGGAATATCAATGTATATCAACATTTTTCAGGCTCTTGAAGCTCAGTATGATTTTATAATACATTTACAAACTGTATATTGCATACAGAAGATGCAACATCAGCTGTTAATGCTATAAGGATTGATGCCTAGAAATAGGTACCCTCAGGAGGTTGCACCAGTTTACGATTATGAGGTGATGCCATTTCCTTCTTTAATTGAACAAGAATATCTTCCATAGTGTATTGCCTCTGCCAGTTGGCCAGAACACTGAATTTCTTGGGTTCAACCTAAAGAAAATGTAAAATTAAATAAATGAAATCCAATCGATCAATGAGAGCATTTTTAGCTAAGCTGAAAATTGAAGAAGTGGCTCAGCAACACATATTGTAGGCCACCCATAATTGAGACTACAGTGTAGAGTACTAACTAGTCTATTAGTCAAAATGTGCTAATTTGTTTTTCTACAACCAAAACCGATGAACCTGCTATTAGCTCAAAAAAACCATGGACAAACAACAGAATCATAGAGAGAACGACTTGCATCCACCATTGACATTTTTGTAATCGATGAACCATAGAGTTTAAATAATCAGTAAAAATGGCAGTCACAAGCAATTCAGAAATTAGATGCATACCACCCCAGTTTCATGGTTAACAAAGGTCATGTTAATCCGAGAATGGAAACGGACGGTTGGTTGTTTCTCTGGGTAATCTTTGTCACAGAACAGCTTCAACTGGTAAATGCGACCTTCATGAACTGTCTGCAAAAACAGACAAAAATAATAACATGATTAATTGACAGATTGCTGACAACAATCCAATTCAGCATGTCTCATCATACAAACTCCTCTTTAAAACTAAGAAATTTGGCAGTACGTAATCTGAAGTTTAAATTTTCTATAAAATTGTAAAACATAACGAAAGCATCCATAACATTAGAATTCAGCCAAACAATAAGCCTCCCGAAACATGATCAACTCAGCTGGGCAATTATAATTCTTTATTTTTGCTAGAAAATGTATACGAAAAGCGGGTCAATTAAATGACATTTGTTATAAACAATATATACGGAAACTTAAAAAATTCTCATTAGGGATTCAATATAATATACACATAAATGTCAAGCCAAAAATGTTCTTATTGTTCGTTTTCCGCACTAAGATACTTACATTGTGAGGACCAATGATAGTTCCAGTCCAAGAGCGCATGTATATATCATCCCCATCATCCATCCCTAAACTCACCGTACCATCACCGATTCCCTTCTCACCTCTCTCAAGTTCCTCCAATAACCTGAAGTTCCGCGGAACTATACACAAAAGAAGCAACCTTTACCAACAACAATAAGCAAACCACATAAACAAGACAAATCAACAGCACCCGCAAAACACGATTTTTATAACAAAAACAATGAGAAACCTATCAAAATCAAATCAATCAAACAATAACATGTGTTATCCTTTCTAATTTTCAAAGTCAACAATTGTAAGTAAAGTCTAAACCCTAATTACCAAAAGGGAACAAAACACAACAACCTCAATTGAATGTTCTTCTTACCAACGACACTAGAATCACCGGTCATCGGTAGAAGATCCTGAAATCGGATTGATTTACGGAGAGGCGGAGAAGGGAGCGTCGGGGCAGATCGGTTTTTTGGTCTTCGGAGTCAAATGAGGTATCGCTTCTGGCTTTTGTGGACTCAATCTAAAGAATATGATTGAAAGATATGATTTTTGTCTACAATTTTTTTGTACTAATAATTGACTTTAGGATAAAAATTAGCAAGATTATAAATTTTTAATTAAAAAAATTAATCTCATTGACATTTAATTCTAAATTTTGTTGTTAAATTAAATGTAATCGGGTCATTGAGATCGACGAATAAATATTTATGAGACGATGAGACACAGTTTAGTCCGCAGATTACAAATAATTCAACATATGAAATTTAAAGAAAAAATAATTGTCAAATCCAATAATTCAATCAATTAAATATCAAATTTGAATACCATATTCAAGTTTGAATATTTCAGTTTCAAACATAAAAGGTATAATTTAAATACCATTTTCTAAAAAGAGGAGTTGACAGCTCTTAGCTTCAAAATGCATCATATTGATTTAACATCATATAACCAAGTGCTGGAATTCCACTTGATTATATGTTATCATTATCGTTATTTTTCTACGTACCAAATTTTATAATAATTTAATCTATCCTTTTGTTAGGTCGGAATGTCGGATTATGGGTCAGTCCGTCATTTGCGACCGATGAATCTGAATATTCTCAAGTCAACACAAACCATGAAATTACACACGTACCTGTTTGATCTTCTTTAAAGTAGTCACTTGATTTTTTTATACACACAATATAAACATATGCTCTAAATGTCTGTACGCAGCACACGGCATTCGAAACCTGTACCATTTTGATTTTTAATGATCATAAATCAATTTTAAGGTTAATTTAGTAAAAAAAATTGGAAGCATAAATTTGAAGCATTTCGTGTTGCAACAACATTTTACAACTAATGAAAATTATATAATTTTACATACAAATTTCGTAAAATTATACGTTGAAATAAGATTGTTTTAATGCTCGCAACAAATACTCGGATCCGTAACGTATAATGTATATGCTAAAAAGGCGAAAGAGTCGCGTCACGTTACGGCACTCAAAAATCGGACGGTTTCTAATGAGTTTCAAAACGAAGCACGAAAAGCGACGGAACGAACCAGAGAGAGAGATAAAGAGAGTGAGCGAGCGAGCCCAGTTTGCTTTACAATCCAAATTCAATTCCTCTCTATCTACTTCCCTCCTACGCATCTTCAATTCCACTAGGAATCGGATATTGATTTCAATTTTACATATTCCTCTTCATCGTTGATGCTGTACGGATTCCTCTTTTCTTCGTCTTTAATTGATTTCAATTTTACATATTCGTGAATCTTTTTGTTGTTGTTTATACTTGTGTCATTGTTGCATGCAGTTGTAGGTTGTTGAATTGAATGGCTGCAATGAAGGATGATGTTGTTGTGGTTCTGAGTTGTAAGGATGATGCTGCTGATTGGATTTACCGTGGTGAAGGAGCTCTTAATTTGGTTCTAGCTTATACTGGATCTTCTCCTGCTTTTGTAAGCACCCCTTTTCTACATTTTTGTTTATTTTCTTAAGTCTTCGTTTTTATTGATTGATTTAACTGCCATCATGAGCTTTTGTTTGAATTTATATGCGCGCATGTATGTTTTTTGTCTAATTTTACTTTGTATAGAAAGACACTGAGAACATGTTCACTTTGTTTTGATAAGTTAATATTTTGAACCATTTGGTATGCTGAATGTGACAGTTAGCTATCTGCTATTGTGTAATAATGTATTTAAGGCATTTTGGTTTGATTAACTAGTTGATTGTGACATTTTTTAAATCATGTTCTCTTGTCCCTGATCTTTTCCCTGCTAGATTGGGAAAGTACTGCGTGTTCAGAAGGCTCCGAAAAATGGCACTGGTAAGCTTATCAGGACTACTATGCTAACTGCTGAAGAACGGCTTTTGTGGAATGATGTCAAGTCACTGGTGTCATCAGACTCGTTGGATGTAGCTGCACAAAACTATGTGCGTGACGTAATGACTCCATTGTTGGGGGCTGAACATGTGGATGCTGGGGTACGTTTTTGTTTGGGTTGTATTTTGATAAAATGAAAACATCAAATTTATCCTCACATTTCTATCTTTATTTAGTTATATAATTAGAGTCCATTGAACTGCAACACAGACTTTGGAATTCTTTCAATTGGCTAACTGCATGTGAAGCCTTGTGATTTCAGCGGTGGACATGAAAATGTTGTGTTTGAGTGTTCAATCGAGGTTTTAGAACTAAATAGCTGTATCTTTTAACTCTATCTAACCGTCACTGAAAACATTGTAGGAACGAGTTCGCGTGTCAATGGAATTTTTGGAATGTATTGATGAAAATGTTCTTCCTCACCGTCCCTCTTGGAGAGTTGATGCTGCTAGAGTTAACACGCTATGCAGTTATGCCCTTTTAATATCAGACCATTCAGTATTTCATCATGGTACACACCTTGCATTCACAGAAAGTTAGAAAATAAAATCATGTGAAATAATATGTGCTCCTGTTGTATGAATCTTTCCTGGTCATGTTCATATCACAATTTCTACTCGAACACTTGGTCTTAAATATTTGCAGTACAATTCGGTATAGATATCCATTTAGAGTAGCAAAATGGTTACCAGTTGGTTGTTTTTATGGTATGTTTCAGGTGCTGAAGGCGCTCCCTGTGTATCTGTCGAGCTAAAGGTGCCCAGTGACAGAATCATCCAATTCTTAGTAGATTACATTTATTATTATCGGAATTAATTTTTTACACGTACATGCATGAATGTCCGATCCTGCAATCTGTTTCTGGTTAATTTTGTTTTTCCCATCACCTGCAGCCGAAGTGTGGGTTTCTTCCTAAATCTAAATACATATCAGAAGAAAACAACATAAAACGGAAAATATCTCGATTCAGGATGCACCAGGCTCTGAAATTACATCGACAAGAGGTGATCCTACCTTTTGTTTTTTGTACATTTTCATTCATTGCTTGACTTGGCTCATGACCACTCTCAGGTGTCAGAGATTAGTGAATATGATCCTCTCGATATGTTCTCTGGGATCAAGGACAGAATTTACAAGGCAATGCGAGCTCTTTTCCGAACACCTCAAAACAATTTCCGCATATTCTTGAATGGTTCCCTTATATTTGGAGGTTCAGGTGGTGGTACAAAAGCCACAAATTCTAAAACAGCTGAATCACTCGAAAAAACTCTTCGGGATTTTATTCATGTGGATGAGGGTAAGCGGACACAGGCTCTACTACAGCTTCTTACTAAGACTGTGTATGAAACAGGGGTCCTGCGAAAACTTCTTGATGTGCAAAAACAAGATGCTTTAGACATAGAAGGGGCTATTCATGCATACTACAATATTATATCAAAGCCTTGCAAGGTATGTCAACATGGTGGCAAAGATCCGTCTTCACATGAGTTACATTCAATTCCTCTTTACGAAAGCTTGAAAATTGTGCGGAATTATATGATAGCGGCGACGGTAAAAGACTGTAGTTTGATCATTAGTTTCAGACCAAAGTGCCTTGCAAACTCCACAAGAATGAATGGACAAGAGTTTGATCACAAGGTATTTGCTATTACACCTGCTGCAGTGTTTTTATCAAGTGTTAGTACAATTTGGCCATGTTTTATGTGGTTTTATTTGTCTATCATAAACCGGCATTCACGCACTTTTATTTTTAAGTGAATATTAGATCTTTCCGACTCATGATGGTCATGAATTGTAGGCTTTCTTCATTGACCTGGACATGAAACCTCTAAATAAGATGGAACGTTACTACAAACTGGACCAAGAGATTGTAAGCAACTTCAAGAAAATAATGAGAAGAGAGAACGGAGGCAATCGTAATCTGAAGCTGCAGTCAAATGTTCATGCCTAAACACTTTGCTGAACCAAATGTCCCAGGTTAAAAATATCTGCTGCAAAATTTGGTGATCATGCTGATGCTTTTCTGAGTTAAATTATGGCGCTTGACTGTACATCTAGAGGTGATCTAAGTTTAAATAAAATAGCTGCAGGTTTTCTATCTCAATGTAAACTATTTTCAACATCATATCCTTTAATGTAAAATTTAAATAGCATGGGATTTGTCTTGCCCATATGCTTGTTATCTTCTAGTCTTATGCTATTTTGTTATTTTCTTTCATCACAAATGTAGATGAGATGAGATTTGTAGCCCAACAAAACATGTTTTTGTTCCCATTTTTCTATTATTCCACACCACATACTTAACACTTTTATCTGCTCAACCTGACTGCAGCTGCTTCCACTGAGGTTGAGTAGCAAAGCCTCATACACAAAGCAGGAATCTCACATCATCATGGCAGCAACATCATCACATATGTCTCTCTTCAACATCTCCATGCCGGGTTGGACTGCCGGAGGGAAGAAGTCCAAGTTGAGCAGAAGCAACATGATCACTCTGTCAGCTCAGAGAAGCACAAGTGGAAGAAGAAGTGAAAGCTGAAGAGTTTGAGACTGAAAAGGCCAAAGTGAAGCAGCAGACTCCACTGCGGCCAGTTGAGCCACAGGTAAATGTGAAGGCTAAGAACTTGACCAGAGAATACGGTGGTCAATGGCTCAGCAGTGTTACACGACACGTAAGGATTTACGCAGCATATATTGATCCAGAGACTTGGGCTATGGATCAGACTCAAATGGATAAGCTGACTCTCTTGCTCGACACAACCAACGAGTTCATATGGACAACTGAGACATGTAACAAGGTTTACTCTTACTTTCAGGAGCTCGTCGACCATTATGAGGTAATACATTTTTTTCCAACATTCTCACCAACAGATCATTTACAGTCACTGATGCTTGTCTCAACAGGGAGCTCCGCTGACAGAATACACGCTCAGATTGATCGGTTCAGACATCGAACATTACATAAGAAAGATGCTGTATGATGGGGAGATAAGTTACAACATGAATGCAAGAGTCCTCAACTTCAGCATGGGAAAACCTCGAGTCATATTCAACGATAACGAGCAACCTGAAGATGTGTAAACTACATGTATAGAACTTCAAGGCAGACAATCATCTGAACATATGTTTTCATTCACTCTCAATACAATGTTTATAAATGACAGTGATCTTGGGATTCTACCAAAACGCATTACTTGTTTTGGGTGGAAGGGGAAACTTCAGGGATTCGAATAGAAGACTTGTCCTTATGTCCACCCATTCGATTCGACCATCTCTTTATCGGCCCGATCAACATATCTAAAAAAATCAGTAAGCATTAACTTAATGAGTTAAACTATTGAACATAGAGTACGGAAAAGCAAAGACAGACCCTTGAGATTTAGATAGGGACATGTTACTAGACGTTCCTTGGAACCTCAAACTAGCTACCTTTGCGGGCAAAGTGGACTACACTTTGGGTCCATTGCCTTCCTTTAACGTTCTTCTTCAGACATTTGGATTTGTATTGATGTTTTTACGTGACCCTTGTCGATAACTCTCCTCATGTTCTCATCATTAGAATTTAGAACAACATAAACATACAGAAGAAAACTTCTTCTCTTGGATGCACCTTTGAGCATTTTCAGGAAACATATCCTTTTGTACAGCTAAGCTAAGTCAATTACATGTAAAATGGTGCACATTCTTTGTTCAACTTGAAGTTCTGAAACTGAAAAAAACTAGGAGCTAAAATTGAGACAGATTGTCATTTGTCTGCAAAACAGAAGTTCCAGTGCTGCCTAGGAGCTAAAAAGTTCACTTTAAGGTAATATCATATACTCCACTGTCTGCCATTTTGTCACATCTTTTCTAGACCAAAACAACTCGACAAATTCCACATTCAAAAATGCATCTTCATCCTCATATATATGCATATAGAACATGTACTTCATCGTGTCCCGGTATCCGCACGAGTCATCCATTTTTCATTTCCAGCAGAAATGAATACCAAAGGGTGTCTGAAAATTATATTCTTGATGTTGGTTTTCATAGTTTTGACCTCAGACGCGACGAGGATGCCAAAGGATTATTGGAGACAAATGCTTCCTAAGAAGTTTCCTTCCCTTACTTCAGCTCCTTCTAAAGGAACTAATTCTGTTACTGTTTCTTATGTTACTCCGGCTTCTGAAACGCAACGGTATTCGCCTTCTTCGTCCGGCGGAAAAGTATAAATATTTATCAGTTAGTAGGGAATCAAGCTTAGGACTGATCATACATATGTAAACATTTTTTAGATTTCATACTTCAACTGTAAATTTTTAGCACTGTTTTGAAGCACATATTTCTTGTATAGTACTGTAAAAAGGCGAAAAATGGGACATGTTAAATTTGAATAAAACAGTTTCATTTCAATGTTGATAAATTGATCATTTTCAGATCTTCAATTAAAACTACAAAAACAGGATGCAGCCAAACCCAAACACAAAATGCAACTACTAAAAAGTGAGAAGCAGTACACAAGTGACTTCAGTGCTTCATGCTTATTCCAGCTACTTAACATGGAGGTAGATCGAACGGCGGAGGCATGACCGACTGCAGCTTACCAACACCATTATCGACTAAGAATGTCATAGCTAAGCCCCAAGTCAGATGAACATCAAGGTGGCAATGCATCAGCCAAGCTCCTAAATCCAGCCATTCAAAACAAAGTCAGAACATATTACCTTAAAAATATTTACTAAGGTTTTATAGTCAGTGCAAGTTTGGAAATAACCTGGATTGTCTGCTACGAATTTTATTACAACCCATCCGCCCGGTGGGACTCCAAGTGTGTTCCTTAAAGGTGGTCGACAAGATTGAACTTGGCTGTGTCTGTCAGCGGGTTGAAGTTGCCGAATCCTTGAGCTAAAATGAAAAAATCATACCCATGAAGATGCATGGGATGATCTTCAGTAGTCACAATGTTTGTGTCTTGTAACACTAGTTGTACAACTGAACCATATTTCAGTTTATAAACTTGTGTCCCTTGAAGAGGCTGCCATAATGACCTCGGGACGTTACCCGTGTAATCGAACATTACAGGTGGGACTGGAGGAAAGTTAGCTGAGAAGACGCCGAGGTTCCCTTGATACCAAGCTTGCAGGATTGAGTTTGTGGATGGGAGTACTCCGGATACATTGTTCATACTGGCCCCAAAACGGGTTCCATTAGGACCTTGGCAGGTAATGCTTGGACCTCTGCAGTTAAAAAGGCCTAATCCAACTGTAAAGAACAAATAATGATCGATCCCTAACGGTACTTTTCCACTTTCCAAGCTTCTGAATTTACTCGTGAAGGCGAAAACTGTATTAGTATCATTAAAGGCCGGTAAAGCGGGAAGTATCGGTCGCCGTCTTGGATGTTTTTTGTGCCAGGGTACTGATATGTATTCAAGAATAGCAGTGGTGGTAGTGTTGTCAAATGGGACATTTTGTCCGGTGGCGTAGGCCTGTGCTGCCATATAGTAACTGCCAGAAGGCTGATCAGGAGTCAAGAGTACATCAGTAGTTTGCCCCGGTCCAATCTCAATAATATTTGTCACAAAAGGCTTTGTGTATGATGCATCAGCTCCCACAACAGTGAGTTTATGGTTAGCCACTGCGAAAAAAAGTTCCTGATTGAGCGCAGCGTTGATAATTCTAAGCAGGATCGTCTTGCCCGGTGCCACCAGAATTCTCGAGGTTTCTGCACCATCAATAAAACAGTTATTTGCAACCTTAACAAAAAGTACATAAATTCTAAGAAATGTGAAAGAGAGTGAAACCTAAGCTTGAGCATTGGTACAAATCCCCTGGTTGGCCATTAATGGTATATGCTATGGACACATTTGGTGCAGCTCCTGTGAAGTTTGCTAGCTGTAGGACATTCATCGGATCCCTGTCGAACCATTCCCCTACAAAAAAACATTTGTGTCGGAAAATATTCACATTGTTCCACATCCTATAATCATCGAAAAGTATGAAATGTCATAAAAAGTTTTAGTATCAGAAATAATTACCAAGGACAATGGGATATTCTGCAGTTGGGATTGGAAAAGGATATGTAAAACCCAGCTTTGGATATATGATTATAGCTCCATACACAGTTGCTCTAAGCCATTGAGCGTGTGCATGCCACCATAATGTTCCTTCTTGGTCCTTGATTGTGAACCTGTAAGTGTAGGAATTACCTGGTTTTATCGGACACTGCGTGATGTATGCTGGACCGTCTGCCCATGGATTTCTCAGTTGTCGAACTCCATGCCTGTTTACATAATTTTCAGTTAAAGGACACAATGAAAGAGCATTTTTTTAGATGAACAAAATGAACAAGTCCTTACCAGTGAATAGTTGCATTGTATCTGGCAATGTTTATAACTTTAACCACCAGACTGTCACCATTTCTAACTGCTATAGTCGGACCGGGGATTTGCCCGTTAACTGAGATTACATTCTGAGTCTGACATAGTCTCGTCATTGGTCTTTCTGCAATCTGTAAAAACGATCCAGTTAGTACAGCAAATAGACAATGTCGCAATAGACTGGCTCAAAGAAAAAAGAGTTGTATCGAAAAACTACATACAAGAAAAGTGTGGTAGTGAATGTATGCATCAGTGAACAAGCCCTGTAATGCTAATAACAGAACACATAGAAAGTTGAGCAATGTAGCTGATGCCATAAGAGCAGTTTTAAAGAGATATATGATGAAAAATCGGACAAATGGGAACGAATAAGGCTATGAATGAAACAGACTATAAGTACATGTATTTATATAGTTCAAAAAAGGGAGGGGAGGGATGGAGCTGGCTGGGATTTGGTACATAGTGAATGAAGAATGAAGAAAGTGAGAGGCTACTTACTGATCTGAAGTAAGTCCAACCATAGACTCAGATTGGTTCATCCACTTGAAGTTAACATCTTTAGCAGGTAACATATGCTCTGTTATTGCTAGCTTTTCTACACACAAATGTACAGCTCATTTAGCAAGTTTCTTCATAATGATCATCAGTCATATGACTAGGAAAAACAATCAAAGTAACAGAAAATATACATTTTGAATTCTACAAGAAACAAAAAGAATCATCTTCAAAAATATACAGGAGATGCTAAGAGTTTCATTAATGAATTTCAGTGGACTTGTTTTTAACTTCTACAACAAACATGTCTGACTAATGTTACAGCTGTTACATGTACTGTTGGAATTAATGACAGAGTATGAAATTTGTTTCAAGGTTTAGTTGAGTTGGTATTTATTAGAGATGGTGATGAAGTTCTTTGATCAAGTAAATGTCTTCATCAAGTTAAACAACTGATTTGTGCAACTGTAATGAGGCATTAAAGAAATTATATACACTAACGGAAAACTGAAGACAAGAGAAACTCATGGTGAGCTGCGACAAACTAGATCGAATTAAGGATTTTTACCTGCAAGTCTTGTCCTCGTGTCCATCCACTCGTACACCCATTTCGGGACAAAAATTTATATATTTCTCCAAAATAATGAGCAAAATGTTTATCATAAATAGATACAATTAATAGCTGGTTCGATTGTTACATGTAAGCATGAAGTTGAAGCCACGAGATGAATTGAATTAAACAGCAGTAAAGGTAAGAATTTATGTATACCAAGAGGTTTCTGACTTGAAAGTCTGATGCCTGAATGGTTAACTCTTGCAAAGCCGCAGCTTAAATCATATGAGAAATGAGCCTGTCAGATAATCTCAGTGGAACTCTATGCTTAAGCGATGGCTGACAAGATTGTTTTGGCTTCCTTTGGACGCCAATAGGTCTTTTCAACACAAAGTATTCCTTCACCATCCTTGGAAAAAGTAAAACGGACCTCCCAGTAAAGAGACTTTACCAAGCTCTCTACCTCATTTATAGTCTCAATGTCATCACGCACAATTAATTTTCCTTCTGGCCGCAGGATTCTATCAATTTCCGTAATTACTACAATTAAGTTGCATCTGCAGCAAATTTAAAAGATGTCAGTAATCTGCGAATATAAGAGTATACCATGTCCATGTTGATAACACATGACATACACTTGGAATACAGACTTCCTAATATTCACACTCAACAAATTCCTTCATTGATATTGCAGGTCTCTCTGATCCACACAAAAAGGGAACATAATTTCAGTGCTTAAAGTAGGAAATCCCAGTTCAATAGTGTGCATGTAAGTCAATGCCTAAGGGTGTGAATGTATACAATTGAAAAAAGTCCAGTGAGTATAGAGATCTAATACGGATAAATATTGATGGACATGTGCCTATATATGAAGAGATTCATAGTAAAATGTAAATTTGAGTACAAAATATGAGATAACATCAAAAGCTGAACCATCAACACAAATTATATGCGAACACATACGGTAATAACATTACCTCCCCTTGATGGTGGACAAGAGATGATCTGCATGAAGAAGGTCATAAGATCTGGGATAAGTGCTGAATGACTCACACCAGTCATGATAGATCCCGAATAATCCTCTTTCATAAATAATTGGAAGCGTGTCCGGTGAGTCAATGGGGACAACATTCATCACCCAGACTTTCAAATCCTTCAGAGCAGCCGCAAATCTGAAAATCACAATACAGATATACAGACATTAAGGGAAGAGGAACTGGTGCCGTTAAGGTTGACCTTCTAAAAACAAATATGGAAGAGGAGTTGAAAATTAAAAACTCTCACCCTCCATAAATGGCTCTCATATCCATGACATTCCTTACAGAAGACCAATCTATTCCCATGCCATTCAAGTAGGAGTTCGATGCAACATGTTTCCAATGCTTATTGTCAGAAGTAAAATCTTCAGGAGCAGGTTTCCCATAAACTCCTTGTTGAGATGTCTGCAGCCAGTAAGGAGTTGAGTCCACCCTCTTAGGCCATTTTGCTGGCCAGCGTGAACCACGTTCCAGTTCTTTGACTGGCACCTTGTGAATGCATGCTTCTAAAGTAACGTTCCTGCAGACAATGAAATTTGTATGACCAAATGTCTATAACCAAGGCTTTCGCTTGTATTATTAAGGCAAGCAAGTTCGTGTAAGAAAATCTTCATTTGCATATGCAGTGTGTGTGTGTGTTTCTATTTGCATACTCAAACTTCTATAAATACAACTTGACTGAATTTTTACTTTTTCACGATTCTCTCTTTCAATGAAGCTTGAAATGATAAAATTAAAATGAAGGAAATACCATGCTGCATTTGGATCATCGGATTCATTGCACAATGGTGGCTCATTTTTTGATCGTTTTTCATAGCACTCATTCGAAGATGGTTTCCTATATATTGCAGCACCAACTGCATTCAGCCTGTCTTTTTTTACCGTCACCAGTTCCCAACACATTGCTTTTGTTAATCTGGACATGGCTGCAAAAAGTTACAAAATTACATACAGAGTGATTTATAAAAACATGTCAGTTTTTATCATTTGGACTGAAGGAAAATTATCATGAGATTATATACCTTTCCAAATGCCAACATCTTCTGCAAGCTTTTGATAGACTGGAGTGGCGGACCAAATAAAGTAGCCACCAGGACGTAACACACGATTGAGCTCAAGTAGAAGCTTCCCACCTTCAGTGGATTTTTATTTTTAGAGTGCAGACAATAAAATGTAATGTGTCCATATAACATATAAGAAGATGCAGAAATACCTTCGACGTGCCAAGGGACTCTGCATCGTGCACAATGAACAGCATCAAACACCCTTCCTGGAAAGGGCAGTCTCTTGGTGCCCATCACAGCAGATATTGCGGGGATTCCTCTTTCAAGTGCAAATTGAACTTGTGCTTCGTGTTCATCTTTCGGGGCAAATGACATTGCAAGGACATCTCGTTCAAAGAGGAAACCTCCAAAGCTAGCCACACCACATCCAACATCTAAAATCACTCGGCTTTTCTTCCCCCACGCAATGTCAGAAACAGACTGTAAATTTAATTTTAAGAAAGAGTTCAGAAATAGTATCCACTCTAGAATAGTAGGATGTAATGCCCTTAATAAAGGGAGGAGTCTTAAAATGATCGTCAACCATACACACACTCTTGTAACAAAACAGTCTTCCCCAATTCAGCATTCAAATAAGGTCCACTTATCAACATTTTTTGTTATACTCGGAATTGCAGTTGGATAACTGAACAGAAGGAGAGCTCCTCACCTGTTGAATAAAATCAATGTAATGAAGTGCACCATTTTTAAACTGAGTCCCACCGCCTGGAAAAGTCAAGTAATCGCCAGCAACCTTGACCCAATTTTGGTGTCCTTTGACCTCTGCAAGCTTTGTGTTTGGCACATTGTTGTACCATATCTGCAACATTCACAATACTAGCTCACTTACGCATGCCGATTGATATTAATATAGTAGAATCAAAAGAAATAATGTGTATGGATCTAGAGAAGATTACCTTGTCCCTGCTTTCAGGCCACTTAACAGAGCGCTTATAGCCTACAGGAAGAGCCACAAGACATGTTGGTGCTTCATCAGGGCAGTGCCTTTCTCTGTGTTCGTAATGTTTTGTGCTTGTAAGTTTCCTAATGACTCTCACATTGTCGAGACACGGGATATAATCTGGCCCTGCTGTAACATTGCACAATTTCCAGCCTTCCGAATTAGAATCATTCGACAGTGAAGATTCTTGGGACTCGCGCTCATTTTTGGATTCAGCAACTTGTGTTGGCCAAGTTCCTTCGAGGGTTGTATTTTCACTCAAAAGATCTGACTGCCCACCAGCAGGAAAAAGTTCCGGAGAGACTTCCTTGTTTGAATTTTCTTCCGAAACATTGTTCAGCTCACCACCCTTATTTTGTTCATCTTGATTGTCCTGATTTGATTCATCTAAAGTGTCCAGGGTCTCAGACTTCTTCTCATTATCATCATCCGTTTGACTATGGTCAACTAGATCCCCTGATTCGGATTTTTCACCATCAGTTTGTTCTTCATTTTCAGTAGATTCTTTCGACACATACTTTGAATTCGCATCATTAGAACTTCAACATCATCTATTTTCTTGTCGTCTTCATTCTCTAATAAAGACTCAGTCGTCTCTTCGGCACTCTCACTTTTATCCAAATTTCCTCATCCTTATTAACAGATGTGTCAATCTCCTCATCATCTTTAACTGCATCCTCCGGTAAATTACCAGAACTATCTTCATACTGCTTCGAATCATTTTCCACAAACGCCTGTCTATCCTTATCATTCACATCCTTAGCAGGAACATTCACATTCCGTTCAACAACTGCCGACGAAGAGGCATCAACATCCATACACCAACCAAGCACAACGAAACAAAAACAATCACAACTAATTTATAACCAAAGTTGGAGGACTTTCTCCCATCGATTCGCGAATACTTTCCGGCCATGATTCTTGTATTATCAACTCCTAAACAAAATACACATATCCAACAGTAAAAAAGAAAGTAAATAAACCATGTAAAAAATACTTAAAATAGCCCCAGATTTGTAACTAGTTCTTGTTGAGCATCTGAAGAATTAACCAAAAGTGAGATGAATGAAATAGATTGATTGATTAGATCGGGACAAAAATGTAGGAAAAATAAATCTGGTTAAAGCGGTTTGGTGCTGATGTTACTACACTGTTGCTTAGTGTCGGCAGCGACGAGATTTGATTAAGCAGAATAGGAAGGAAACGGACCTTAGAGGCCGGTGGATCTGAGATGCATTCCGAACGCGGTAGATGGATGGACGAGAGACGGAGGAGAGTTTTAATGATGAATCCAAATCGTCAAGTAGCAAGAGAAGCACTACTCGAGCAGTATTCAATAAATGAGGAAAATGGTGAAAATGGTAACTGCAGATTTGTTGACTTTGACTACTAGTTGACTTTTCATCTACATGTTTGATAGACGAGGGAGGTCAGGTTTAGGTTCCAATCTCTGCTCCTACGTACCTACCATTATTATTTTTTTCAAAAAAACTCTAGCCGGACACTTCGAGCTTGAGACGTAAGATGCATACAAGATGAATCGAACCCTATAAATTCATGAACATGACCCTCCCCTAATATGACAAAGTACATTTTCCAAAGGGAATATATTAATTTCAAAATACGAAAATTGTGCCTCCCCAGAACAATTACAGACTCATGGAGAAGAGAACCATTACTAAATCACAAAATGATATATGCCGCAAAGCACGTTGATTACTTTTAGCAAAGCCTCCTGCAGTGCTCTCTGTTTTTATCATCAAAAACAGCAACTGAACTGGGAAAACTAAGTAGCAAAGGATTAGAAGTAACCTGTAGAATCCCCTAAGATGAATTTTTCCAGTCAAACTGGGAGTTATTGAAGCTGGGGCCCAAACCGCTTAGAAGCTGAGTTCCAATGTCTTGGGGTTGATTCAGAATTTGGTCTCGTGCCAAAGACGCCATTCCCATTCTACCATTCATAGATACAGAATGGTTCATTGTGTTTCCATGTCTATTGACCATCGAAGATGATTGGTTCAGCCCCCCACCCACCATGTTGGTGCCGAATCCAGTATTATTATTCACTATTCCATTCCCATGAATGGAGCCAACACCATTGTACAAGGCATTATTGATTGTTCCGGGAAGTAACCCGCTGATGTTTCGAGGATCGTTGCCCATGGAAGGAGAACGAAACAAGCCATTACCACTGCTGCCACCATTGCTGTGTTGAGAGGACATCATCATTTCTTGTATAATCTTCTGAACTGAACTTTGAGACTCATTTCCTTCAGGTTCGGTTGGAAGAACAGGATGTTGCATCGGCATATTAGCTGGAGAAGTTTCCGAGCTCATGGCTGCCGAGGCTGTTAAATTATAAGGTGTTGTTTGTGGATTGTTAGATGAGGATCCAGTGGCGAGTTAAAAGGCGAGCCACTTGACTGAGTTATTGCACCAGCAGTATGGGATGGGGTCATTGTGGGATGAACTTGAGCAACTGCACTGGGAGGACTGAATACTTGATGACTACTTCCAGCATGAGAGATATGAGCATTGCTCGAGCTATTTTGCTGCCTTGAGTTCATAGAATGTTGATGCAGCAGAGCCGCACTACTAGGAGCTTTTTGGGGACCTTTATCACTGTCATTGTGGCTTAAAGCCGTCGCATTTGGTAGCATTTGCTGCTGTTGTGTGCGGCCATCCTCCCCTTGTCGTGGTGGACCGTTGCCTCGTGGTGAGGAATTCATTCGGCGAGGAAACTTGACAAGACTCTCTGTCATAACAAAAGTCAGCTATCAGCAATCGAAATAAATACTAGACAACAACATAAAACTTTTAAGAAGTCATGGAGAACAAACCAAAAAGTATGCATAATATCAAATTAACATATCTGCAAGGAAAATTTAGCAAGTGCCCACGGAAGTTACAACATACAAGCAGATAGAATATTGAAAGAAATTATCTCAATGATATAAGTTCTACACAGTTTAGACTTCGCAACAACTACAAAGTCCATGTGTTACAAATCTTCATAACACAACTCAAATTCACGAAGAGATCCCATTTTAAAAAGAGATGCAAGGAAAATAAGTGGAAAGGAAAAAATGCAAAGAGAGAGATTTTACGATACATACCCATGGGTCCAGTCCTTGTTTCTCGGCTGTAATCAATCAAATCTTTCATACTATTTACCACCTCTGATATCTGTATTCAGCAACACAAAAAACACTGATAACTATTAGACGTAGTAACAGCACAAGGTTTTGTTGATAAGAAGCACTAACATTCCAACAAAAAGACTTATTACGCAACTAATATAGTGTGCATTGTCAATTCATACAACAGTAGTTACCTGGAGGCATCTGACATATCTCTTGGTGTACCCTAAATCATTGACCAGCGGCACTTCCAAAGCTTTGGCTAAATTACGAGCCGAGGTAACAAACCTGTAATATGAAACCTTATTAATTCAATTTATACCATTTGTAGATTTAGACAGAATGATAATAATCAATTTCTGGACATATGACAGCAACTGGCGCGGATACAGTAAGTTGCTTTGGCATTTGGTAGCACAGATATAGTAATCTGTTTTAAACTTGCTGGATGTACGGAAATTTCATTAAAGAAATTATAATATTTATATTAAAAGGAAGTAAGTATTCTAAAATTCAATGTTTCCCTTTCATGTTCAATTTCAAACATGCTTAAATGATCCAAAAAATGCAAACTCATGCCCCCACTATATAAGTGATTGCAAATAATTGTGTAACCAAATGAAAGTACCATAAAACCACCTCTGATAGCACTTAATAGAAATAATGATAGCCAATGAGTAGGATTACAGTAAGGTGCATAGTCATAATCATTAACAAGTCAACAGTAGATTTGGGGTAGCAGGGAAAAATGCCAAAAACAAAACTATAAAAGGACCCATGATTTTGAAGCGGATTCTCCACATACCAGGAGGTTGTGTTTTAAAAGGCTACGGATAGTAAACGGCTATTATTAGATAAAAACTGCCGACTCTACATGACGACAAACAAAGGCTGTGAACTTACGTGTTGCAGTTATTTTGCAACTCTGGAGCTGATAAATTTGGATTTGCATTTTGAGATGCAGCTTGATATTTCTGAGCAGCAGCCCCAAGTTGGCTTACCTGCATGTTATAAATAAAGCTAGTCAAGCCATCACCAAATTGTAGATAACATTCACTTCCATCACCAGCTATGGTTTAAAATATATAAGTTTAAACAGGGATATTTTGACTTTGTTGCCATGTGACCCAGCTTAGTGAATTGATTATATTAAAATCTTCTTTTGAGTTTTAAATGCCAAGTAATAGTTAGCAATTTATTTGACATAATAATGCTTACCACTGATCTATGTGCCATTTTTTTGTTGACTTAAAAACTGTATGTTACGATGCAATAAACATGCAACTAAAGTCAGAAATCTGATGTAAAAGCAAGCACAACAAATGAGCCATGACATGCTACCTAAAGTGACAAATCCATTCAGTACCCACAATAAAGTTACATCAACTGAAACTTACTCAGACAAGAACTTCAAACTGACTATAAACGTCAGAAACGGCAAGCTAATAAAGAGAGCAGTTTTAGCAATTTCATTCTAAGTAAGCTCTCATCTATTTTAGCAAACAAAATCCAGATTCAGATCGACTCCAAGTAAATCATAACACGATGAGAAGATTCAATCAAACGCGTACAATGAAGTAACTTTATTAATAAGTTACTGATGCGTTGCTTGGTGTTTTCAATACCTGGGGTAGTAAGACTCTGCGAGGAATAAGTTCTTCGTGCCGCCGAGCACAGAATTCCCAAGAGCAAATCTGGCACAATATTAAAAGAAGACTCATTAAACTAGAAAAACAAAGAGCGAGAGGAGCATTGGACACAACTAACAATCTTTGGATGAAGGAACTCGATGTATACATGACAACTTTGGGAGCGAAGAGGGATCAAAACTAAAGCTCTAAAAGATGAGTGTACATTGCTACTCTGAGCACGAACATAAAGTAGAAAACCAGACTAGGATATCACAATCCTCGGTAGTTCAATGCGAAAGAATATAATACACCAGAATACTTCATGGTAAGAATAGTTTCTAACAAAATACTGCTTGGGATAGCAAGGGTAGGATTTTGTCCTTTGTCAAATAGGGTGTAATTATTTGATGCATTCAAAATTTACAGGCACTCAAAAGTGGGTTGCAGCCCGATCATACCTTTAAATCTGCAGAGAAAACAATGCGCAGCTGGCCATCACGGACAACACGGAGCTGATCAAAAACACTTTCCTGAATTGCTTTCGCATAATCGAGAACAATTTGACCAGAAGCATTTTGATATTCCCGCGGCATATCAACATAGAGAAGCTCCTCTAAAGTTCCACTTTCATACTTGATTTTAAAAAGTCTCGGCAAAACCTCAGCTGTTGCTTCTGATAAAACAAAACCACATTAAGAGAGTGAAACAAAAGACTGGCTTGAGCAATTTTTAGACTGAATTAAATAGCTTATTAATGATGAGATGGATCAAGGATCATAAGAAATCGAGTTTAATTTCTACACCTCTACATTGGATACTTACCAAATCCACGGCCTGGCTTGCGGTTACAGATTTCACAGTGCCAAACATCCTGCAAGCATAAAAGCAAATGGCGTGCAGCCAGTCAAGTAAAATAACATAAATGCAGTAACTTGAAAAATGATATATTACCTTTGTTTATCTTCTTTTATTTTTGGACGCATCAGTTGAAATATCAGGTTATACGTATGTGAAATAATTATAGGTTTATGCTTATGAAATAATGAAAAAACTACATTACACGCACCTGAGGGAAAACTCCAGAAGTTTGTCTGCCGTTTCCATACATTGACACACACCATTTCTTTTTGGCATGAGGGGCAATTTTAAAAATAATAAAAACTGGACACGGCTGGGACACGGCAATTCTAAAAGTATAATTTTTATTATATTTATGTAAAGATACACAAATAGCTAATTTTAAATATAATGCCAAGTGATTCATTTTATTCTTCTCCCTTTTTTTACTTAAAACTCAGTCGTTTTACTTCAGAAAAATCTAAATTAAACTTTTGACTTTTCTTATGTTTTGTTTTGCATCTATACATTGCCGTTTTATCAATTGTGGCTGAAAAAATGAGTTGACTAAAAATTGACCAAAATACAAGTGTCTAGACGTTTTGGAGTGTCAGGGTGTGTCCGGCCGTGTCCGACACGGACACGTCGGCATAGATGCCGTGTCCATGCATCCGAGGAAAAAACTACATTACACGCACCTGAGGGAAAACTCCAGAAGTTTGTCTGCCGTTTCCATACATTGACACACACCATTTCTTTTTGGCATGAGGGGCAAAATACTCACAAACAAACTTCCTCCAGAATTCAATATTGTTATCCTAAACAGAACAACCAAAATAGGAAATAAATAACATACGCTGATGACATTCAATTCTCGAAATATATCTAAGTGAGGTCATCTCACTTGAGGCCTGTGTTGTTGCTGGTACATGTAGTGAGTAAGACGGCGAGCGCATGTTCCAGGTTCATATGGTGGTCGTCCAGACGGCCGTAACGGCATATTTTGGGCAGGGAACTGTTGCTGCAATTGCGACATCTGCTGCTGAGGCATGGCCCCTAAAAGCTGTTGCTGATCTTGCATCTGTAATAATCTGTGGTTATTCATCATATTCATCTGAGTGGCTGCAGAATTGCGTTGAGTTTGCCTAGATAAATGAAGCAACTGCTGCTGCTGGTGAAATAGTGACTGATCTGAGTGTTGTGGCTCTGCTTTCACAGATGGCGGCCCTCTAATACTCTGCATTTGAGGTTCCAACTTCACAATGTCATTTCTCATGGGTTGTCCATGAAATTCGCTGCTGGCTTTCGGTTCAAGTTTAACAGGCCCAGCAATGCCTCTATTCATTTGGTATGATTGCTGCAGATCGGGGCGATGACCATTATGAGTGGCTGCAAACTGTTGCAAAGACTGATGTTGGTTGTGTTGAGAGATTTGTGATTCGTGAAGTTGGATCTGCTGATTCTGTTGCTGATCTGACAACATATGGTGGCCAGGCGAGCTTTGAAACGACTGGCCTTGAACCTGATTGGATGTACCATTATTGCCCATATCTGCAGCCATAAAGGGAGAAGACCCAAAAGCCATCCTGTTCGAAAGAGGATCTGACTCTGCTCCTTGATTCATACTAACCTGATGACTCACTCCTGAACCTCCATTTCCAAAAGACTGATTGAGCATAGAAGAAGCATTTGGCCCATTGCTGAGCATATTAACACCATTATACTGCATGTGCGGAGATACAGCAGTAGGGAAAGACATCTGTGAGTTCATAGGACTTCCTTGGGAGCCCAGGTATCCAGAACTGGACCTAAGAAGCGAAGACGAAAGAGCTTGGTTGCCACCAATCGGATTGGGCGGCCCTGAAGGTAACATCTTCCTCCCAATATTAAGTTTCTAACCCAACAATACCTTCAACTGTTTTATTAAATAGCATGTTCATGCTCATATATACACAATTAACAATACACATTATGCGTCCTCACGGACCAAATACTGTTATATCTCTACTCTCCGCAAATACACCAAATTAAATACACTGGCAGTTCCTCTAATCCGTCACTGTTCAAACCGAATAAGAAAAAAATTAGCCTGTCAGTTCTAAACAAAAAATCTGAAACAAGTAACATCCAATAAAGTCTGAATCACCAAAAATACTATCAAATCCAAACAAGTGGTACAATTATCAATCCAGATTCTCAACATGCTAAACAAGATTCGAAATGAACATAAAAGATGCTGAATCAGTGAGAAATAACTCTAATAAATCAAACAGTTGCTCGCTAGGTTTTAGGGTTTTGTTGCTGTATCTTGTTCAGCAAACACGTGTAAAAAGTACCTTGCGGGAAGAGGAAATGGAAATCAGTAGTGTGATTAGAGACGCAATCGGAGATGCGAAATGGCAGGGGGAGAAGATGTATGGATGAAATCGATGGCGGAAGGGAGGAGGGGAAGCAGAAGCAGCAGCTAAGCGATTGCGGAGATGAGAGAGAAAAAGGTTGAATGGAGAGAGAATGGGAGAAAGTGTTTGTGGGCGGATGTGAAATTTTGTTGAAATGGATTGAATTATTTGCGTCAACTCCTCTCTAAAGCAAATTGCGGAAAACATACAAAAATTGACGTTCTTTTGTTAGTTTTGACTTTTTTATTAAATTTTATGTTTAATTATGAAAAATCATTTTCATAATAGTAGTTTTTCACAACACCATTCTTATAGAGGTGGTGAAGTGAAAATTTATTTATTATATGGGTGATGTATTATAATAAAAATAATATTATTATATTCAAATATTAAAATATTAAACAGAATATTTGACGGAATAGTGTCGAGGTGGTTAAATGATAATAGAATGATAAAAATAGGTGGTTTACTGTACTATCACATTATAAGTGTGGTTTCGTGAACAACACCTATTATGAGGGTGTTTTTTTGTAATTATCCCTAAATTTTATCAAATTCATGTATAAAATATATAATTAAGTTTCATATAGTAATAAATATTAATTGAAAGAGTAAAGTTTACGAATGACATATTATTATGTGAGATACGATTTCGATCGTTGATTATCAATAATCTAATGGACCTAAATAAAACCATCAAAATCAATCGTGAGGCTTTTTACAAATTTAAAGGTCAATTCAATAAAACTAATTTTAATTTCAATCGTCACGTATAATTTACGTTGTATTCAAGTTTCAGGTAACTAATGATTATGTGATAGTTAATAAAATTACTCAACGATGTTATTTTAATATAAGAATTTAGTATAATCATCTTAGATCTCGCTAAGGTAATTTTGTACACAAATTTAAAAAAGAATTATTATGTTCTTTTGACCTTAGAGTTTTCTAATCCCACTTGAAGAAGACAGAATCACAGAAGACTTGAAAAGTACTGTGTTTTATTTATTTTCGGGTGTTAAACTTGGATGGAAAGTTGATTTTTCGCATTGCTTAGTGAGTTTCTGACATTCTCGCATTCCCCTCCGGTCGTCAGTCAAATTATACCCCATGTCTCCGAGGTAATTGCTCAAAAGTGGCTCCTTAACAGCTATATTCACAGAGATAACCAGGACACATTCGTAATTTTGTAAGCTCTGGTATTTGCACATACACCCACATACATCCATCTAAATCGTTTCAAACATTTCCGGATGAGCGTTGCTAAATGCACTGAAAAGTCTAAAATATACTTTTCGAGCATTAACAAAAATAAGAGTGTGGGTTTAATGTCTGTGGTAGAATTTGTCTCAATTGTTGTTATGACAACTTCTATATAAATGTGTTAGTATGTTTCGAACGTGTTTTGAATAAAAGTAAAGTGCTGAAAATAAATGGAGTGATACAGATATTTGCAATCCATTTCGGGAAATGTATTCATATGTATGAAGAATTATCTCAACTCTAACAAACATCAATCCACTAATAATAGAAAACATAAATCTAGAAAACGTATGTGTCCTATCTTTTACTCTATTGTTTGAGGGATTACTTTTCCACATTCCTTTCAAATATGTAAATATGAAAATTGAGATGACTATTTTGAGAAGGTAAATTGTGACTTTAAAAGAAACCGTCATTTCACTCATTCCCGCTTTTAAGTATATATTAAACATATACGCACAGCACTCTCTCGTGCAATCGCAACATGGACTGAATATTAAACGAACCATATCTACCAAACCACACTCACGCGTCACGAGGATATTATTGTATATTATACGGTAATAAATCAAACAAATAATTGATTACCAAATCAAGAAACCACACATGTTCTGATATCCTAATCTTTTCGAAACTCGGACAAAAGAATAAAACGGTAAATTAACTCAGCGGACGCAACCGAGACTCAATGTGCCTAAAACGGAAACCAAATCTCGTGACTCGATTTCTTAGCTCAGACTCGAAGCACACTCACGACTCGGCCGACATTGTGGACTACCGATGTCCTTCTCCAACCATACACATCCATCCGCGTCGCAATTAATACCTTAAACCAATCCCACCCACTCCTCCCCTTAACTAAGATCTCAACCAAGCAGCAACACTCACTCCAAATCTCCACTCGTTGCCATGAGTTTGATGTCGTTTTGTTTGCTTTTAGTTTGCGTTTTTGCAGCTTCGGTTTCCGATGGAGCTAATGTGACTTACGATCGTCGCTCGCTGATTATTGATGGACATCGGAAGCTTATCATTTCTGCTGCTATTCATTACCCTCGCAGTGTTCCTGGGGTGATTTACTGCTTTATTACATTATCTTACGCTTTTTTGTATTGTTATTTTTCCGCATTTGATTTGATTTGATTTTGGTGTTGTGTTTTGGTGTAGATGTGGCCTGGATTGGTGGAGTTGGCTAAGGAAGGTGGAGTGGATGCAATTGAGACTTATGTGTTCTGGAATGGTCATGAACCCTCCCTGGTCAGGTATCTTTCTTTTTTCTAGCTTGCTCGCTCTTTTTCCGATATTTGTTTTGATTATGTATGTAAATCTGTTTATTTTCTTATGTAGTATTATTTTGGTGGTCGGTATGACCTTGTGAAGTTTGCGAAGATTGTTCAGGATGCCGGTTTGTATCTCATTCTTCGCATTGGTCCCTTTGTTGCAGCTGAATGGAATTTTGGGTATGATCCAGACGCTCTTTGTTAGTCATAGCCACTTTTTATAAGCTTGGTGCGTTTTCATTGTTCCCTACTAGTCTTATTATTAATATTTGTGTGTCAGTGGTGTTCCGGTTTGGTTGCATTATGTGAATGGAACTGTGTTTCGAACTGATAATGTGCCGTTTAAGGTACTCTCCTGCTTGCAACTTCAGAATCTTCCTCATTTGGTTACTTTCAATAGTGGGTTTGACTATCCATATTTATGCCTTGTTTCAGCATCACATGCAGAAGTTCACCACATATATTGTTAATTTGATGAAGCAAGAGAAGCTTTTTGCACCCCAAGGAGGGCCCATCATACTTTCCCAGGCAAGTCAACTTAACAAATGAAAAGGGAATAGAAAAATGATTAGAAAAGTTTAACTAAACGAAGTATTGGCCTAGGAAAGTCATACTTTATGCTTGCGAAGTTGTCTTTGATGCTATGATACCCTCTTGTCTTTCCAGAATTTTCATGGATTTAATGATGTGCTTTTACCATATTAGCATCTCTGACCTTTGCCATTTTCATAATCAGCTCACTGCACTCGCACAATATATGCTCCATATTTTGTTTGTTTCTTTTTTCTAACCAGTTGCAACTGCAATTACAACTGCCGCAAGTACACTCCTGCCACATCAACTAGCTATATAAATCTGCTAAATTGAACTTCCTATTTCTGACTGATTGTACTTTGTGTTAGTCACTCAGGTTGATTTATCCATTGGACTCATATTTCACCGCAGATAGAAAATGAATATGGATTTTACCAAGCGGCTTATGGTCTTGGTGGGAATTCATATGCCATGTGGGCTGCGAAAATGGCTGTTTCTCAGAACATAGGAGTCCCGTGGATTATGTGCCAGCAAAATGATGCCCCGGATCCTGTGGTATGACACATTGATGAAATGCATAATTAGCTCAATTTTCAAACCACGGGTTGTTTCCTTCAGAAGAATGATTGCAAATGAAGCATCATTCTTACTTATCTTGCCTTTTTCATATTTGTATTCCTTCTCTGGACAGATCAACACATGCAATTCTTTTTATTGTGATTGGTTTGTGCCAAATTCACCGAACAAGCCCAAAATGTGGACAGAGAATTGGCCTGGATGGTAAGGCTTCTGTGTATGTCTTTGTAAACTAAGTTGGTACAAGTACAACTTCTTCATGAGAATGTGGTTTCGAGTTTATGATTCTTTGAGTTGCAACTACGATTTTATGGTATAGTTAACTTTACTGATTTAGCCGCCGACCTTAGTATAACCTTTAGAATGTTCGCAATAAGCTTTGCATTTTATTGCTTGCACCCTATGTTCCACGAGTAATAGAATGCATGCACTTTTTATGATCTTTGTTTCAGGTTCAAAACATTCGGGGCTAGAGATCCTCACAGGCCAGTGGAGGATGTTGCTTTTTCTGTAGCTCGTTTTTTTCAGAAAGGCGGCAGTTTACAGAATTATTACATGGTACTGTTCAATCATATAATGACCACTCTTACAACTCAGTGCATCGGTTCTCTACTGAAAATACGGATCTGTGAACCATGGATAATTTCAAGTTTTCAACTACTGCATATGAAGATGATTATCTGTTAATGTAGAAATCTTGTAGTAATTTCATACATTGAACTGTCCAAAATTTTACAAGGTTTAGCAGTAGTCGAATATAATATGCATGTGTTGCACAATGAGGCCATAATCTCTTATCCTTCAAGGGTTGGCGTTTCACTAAATTTGCACAATTTATATCTATATATATATCTGGATGTTTATTCTCTTATTACATAATGGTTCGTCTTTCGTCTGCAGTACCATGGAGGGACAAACTTTGGACGCACTTCAGGTGGACCGTTCATTACTACCAGCTATGATTATGATGCCCCGATTGATGAATATGGTATCCATCATTCATCTCCTATACTGGATTGTAAAGGTTCTATGCTATGTTTTAATTTTGTTTTTTGTTTATCCTTTATCAGGTCTGGCCAGGCTTCCTAAGTGGGGACACCTTAAGGAACTTCATAAAGCCATAAAGTTGTGTGAGCCTATATTAGTAAATAGCGACCCTGTGTCAATATCTTTAGGCTCGCATCAAGAGGTACCATTTTGCTGTGTGTATGCTAACTTGGAGTTGTCGAACTGAAAGTCAATTGAAACGAACTAGTTGGTGAATGCATGTGGATATTGTTCCGACACTAACTAATTCGATAAATACAGGCATTTGGCATTGATTAACTTCTACTAACACGTCAAATATATAGATATCTGTTATCTATCTTCTGTGAATTGCTTTTTTTGGATCATAACTTGTTACGATTTCATAGGTTGACATTTATACAGACTCTTCGGGATCTTGTGCTGCATTCATTTCAAATGCAGATGACAAGAATGACAAGTTGGTGGAGTTTCGCAATACAACATACCACCTGCCAGCATGGTCAGTTAGCATCCTTCCTGATTGCAAGAATGTTGTATATAATACTGCAAAGGTAAAACTTGGTATGAAATTCGTAATTTTAGATAACAGTTTTGCGCAGTCGGGTACATAAAATATCCATTTCTCTCTAACCGGGAGCTGCCACCCAGCCAACCTTTAAAGTCATCTGAATGAACTTGATTTGATAAACACACCCTTTGAATTTCCAGGTTCTGTCTCAAACCTCCAAAGTAGAAATGGTTCCTGAGAACTTGCAGTCATCTGTGGTATCATCAAATAGAAGTTCACAATCCCTTCAATGTGATGTTTTCATTGAGAAAGCTGGGATCTGGGGAGAAGCTGACTTTGACAAACATGGCTTTGTTGACCACATCAACACAACTAAGGATACAACTGATTACTTATGGTATACAACAAGGTTGGTCTATGTCAATAATATATCGTGAACTTTATTAATTTGAATTGCTTTTTATACACATTTCAAAATGTGGAGCTTTGTTATCGAAAGGTAAAAGAAAATTTTCCATTCATTGTTTTTCGAAAATTTCTCCATATAGCAGGCAAATCAAGATGATCAGATTCTTTACTCTATCATCACTTCTCTTCACAGATTAAATATTAGTAGAACTGAAGAGGCCTTGAAGAAAGGAAGGCAACCCATGATGCTAGTTGAATCAGCAGGTCATGCACTACATGCTTTTGTCAATGGCGAACTTCAAGGTAGTTTTATCTTATGATTCTGAAATAAAGGCTGACATTAATTGTAGCCCGTTCAATGCTTCTGTTTGGATTCTACTGTCAATGCTTCTACCGTCATAAATTCTGCTAGTCTTGCCAGTGCAATACTTCTGTTAATATTTTCCGTGCAACACTTCCCATGTGTTTAAGTGTTGTCAATAGACTTATCTGATCTCCATAATAAATACGAAGCTGCAAATGATTATTTTTCCGTATTTAGGATTAGTAGATGAAATTGTTTGATCACATAAGAGGATTTATTTACAGTTCTTGTTGATTTGCAGCTAGTAGCTCTGGAAATGGCTCCAAGTGGTCATTTAAATTCAAATTTCCCATATCACTCAAGGCTGGAGAAAATGAAATTGCCTTGCTTAGCATGACAGTTGGACTAAAAGTAAGGTTTCTATCTCTTTCTTTTATCGTCAGGTAAAAACAAAACAGTGGTTTTTCCATGGCATTTTCATGTACAGATGCATATTTTTGCTGAAATGGTTTTTAGATTACTTGCTAACTGGTCAATTTTTTTTGAAGAACGCAGGAGCGTATTACGAGTGGGATGGAGCAGGGCCAACAAGTGTAGTTATTGAGGGTATAACTGGTGGAACTTTGAACTTGTCTTCAAGTCTTTGGACTTGCAAGGTAAATTGCAGACCATAATTTTGGAATCTTTGTATCCATAGTTTTGTAGTTTTCCCGAGGTAGGTTATCAAGTTGATTCCTTTATAAGAGTGCATAATTCTCTGTGACCCTGTTTATAATCAGTAGATTTGCATCTCACATGTATCTTTTAAATTTGATACCACTTAACACGAAACTTGCATTTTTTCACTATATCTGTTGTCCAGATTATGTTCAAAATAGTAAAATTCTTTGTATTCCTGTCAACACACCAAGTGAAGAGACATTTGAAATGAAAAAAATCAGAATATATTTGGTTGACATAGTTCAGTCATACTTTCACATCACATACTAGAACTGAAAGCCATGATAATCATATTCTGATTTTTCTATCAGTTACAGACCCATGAATGCAAGTGGCTGATTTTATGTTTAGTGTCCACGGTTATTACTTATTCTTTCATGTATAAATTGGCTTCATTTCATCCGCTTTCTTAACAGATAGGGTTGGAAGGTGAGAGTCTTGGAATCCAAAAACCAGGCGGCACTAATGACGTAAAGTGGAAGGCTACTTCTGAACCCCCAAAACAACAGCCATTGACATGGTACAAGGTACGATGAAGGAATTACAACCTTTTTTTTCATTTTGTATGAGCTGTAAAAAGGAAATGGTTTTGAATGTGCATGAACAAATCATTTTTTGTGAATAAAAATGACTTGTGCAGACTGTGGTGGATGCTCCAGATGGTAAGGAACCTGTCGGACTTGATATGCTTCATATGGGAAAAGGCCTTGCTTGGTTGAATGGTGAAGAAATCGGAAGATACTGGTCTATAAAAAGCTCGAAACATCTTAAATGTGTCAAAGAATGTGACTATAGAGGCAAATTCTTCCCTGACAAATGCTTCACAGGATGTGGAGAACCTACCCAACGTTGGTAAGCATTGTATAAAACATATTTTACAGCTGAGGCATTAGTTGAGCACTTGGTCTAACCCTCAGTAAAAGTGCAGGACCTTGTAACGTTTCAGCTAATGTACAGAAAATGCTTTGGATCATGATCTTATAAATTGCCTGTGAATTGAGCAGGTACCACGTTCCAAGGTCATGGTTCAAGCCTTCTGGAAATGTCCTTGTTATATTTGAGGAGAAAGGTGGAGATCCCACAAAGATAAAGATCTCAAGACGTAAGATCACAAGCATTTGTGCTCTAGTTTCAGAAAGTTATCTGTCAACTAGTGAAAAGGTTCCTACCAGCAACAATGTACCGACTGTACATCTCAAATGCCCCGAAAATACCAAAATTTCAAATGTGAAATTTGCAAGTTTCGGTACCCCAACAGGAACATGTGGATCATATCAGATTGGAGAATGTCATCATCCCAGTTCTTTGTCAGTGGTTGAGAAGGTAATCAAACATTTTTTTAACTTCTTGTTCAACATATTATTCATAAACTCTTGTTACTCTTTCAGATCTGCATTGATAAAAATGAGTGTCTGATAGAGGTGACAAGGCAGACCTTTGGTCAAGCTACATGCTCGATTTCACCAAGGAAGCTGGCTGTTGAAGTATCATGTGTGGACAAATAACCATGAAAGTTAGCATTTACATTCAGACTGCTTCCCATGGATTAGAAGGTTCTGATGCCCAAAGCTTTCTTATTCACATCGCTTGTTTCGTTTGACTTTTTTTATTTTGATTGTTATTTCAAGTGTTTGAAATGAGAAAACTATTTTTCGAAATGCAATATTATTACAAAAAAGTAAAACATTTTTAAGTAGATGGCATGAGTTATCTAAAGGCCACTTGATCCGATCAATTTTGTCAAGCCATAAGTGATGGACATGGCAAGCCACCCTCCGATCAAAACACGTAAAGCAGACCTCACTACAGGAGCCTTTCCGAGGTATGCACCTAGCCACCCGAACACCATCAGAGCAAGTGTACAGCTCCCACGACAGCCCCAATCCTAACCTTGTAATCTCCTATAAATGATGCTGCTAGCAGTGGCACGATTGCTCCGATCGAGAAGGCCAGGGCTGAGGCAGCAGCCGCTTGTGCCGGACTAGGTAACCCTTTCTTCTCAAGCTCATCTTCTCTCTCCTCATCAGTTGATATTTGGCCATCTTGAGTCTTTTGTTTGATTTCAGCATTTCTTTTCATTTGAGCAACTTCTATATCAAGCTGAGAGTAGACCGACACAAACTCACCTATTGCCATACTGCATGCCCCAGCAACCAAGCCAGCAAATCCAGTGAGTATCATAACTTTAACATCTTGTTTGACTGCTCCAATGCCCATCATCAGCGATGCCGTGGAACCAACCCATCATTAGCTCCCAACACAGCTGCTCGCAGCCATTGGGACCTCTTCGAGTAATCAAAGTCAGGTTCCTCATGGCAGCCTTGGTGCATAGTTTGCTTCTCCACATCCAAGTCGGCCTTGTTTTCACCGACTTCATTATTGTTGTTTATGAAGGAAGTCATATACGCATATAATCAAAAGTGAGGCTGGCAAAGAAGTTGCTGGCTAGAAGAGCATTCGAAGGGTGTGTGGAGGACACAAGCCATTTGAAGGCTATTTATAATTCAGAGTTGGTTTCTCTCGTGCTTAATTAATGGTGTAAAGACTAAGACTCAAACCGTATAATAGGACATTTGTTAGTTATGATTTTCATGTTAAAAGTATCATCAAATTGCATCCTCTATTGGGTTAGGTGCTATTCTATCTAACAAATGTTGGCATGTAAATACTGACTACAAAAACAAACAGCAAATTCCATATTTTTTTGATTCAAGGTGAGAATATTTCATCAGGATAAGATGTTACAATACGTGCAAATGAAACAAACTGAAGGGACATATGCAAAGACATTTCTACGTCGAGGAAGTCTCATTCATGAAATTTATGAAGCAGGCCATGATCGGCGCCATCCCAACGATCTCACCAAAGTCCATAAACCATTCGGACTCGAAAAAACATCTCACAGCAGCGCAGACATTAGACCAAAAGGGCATCAGGGTCAAGAAAGCAAGAAAACATAAGCAGAGGCCCAACAGGCCCACAAGCAACAGGCCCACGAGCAAACCCTAGCGCGCCCCAATCTCACGACGTTCCTCACGCCGCCACTCCTCACGCCGTTCCTCCACCGTTCCTCACGTCGTTCCTCCACCGTTCCTAACGCCGTTCCTCGCATCGTTCCTCATACCGCCGAACCCCAATCTCACACCGCTCCTCCCACACACCCGCCAAGCCTCAGCTGCCGGCCGCCACGCTCCCGCCCAGTTGATCCAGTCCTTCGTAAGCCCGATCCGCCCTCCCGTCAACATCCCCGCTCAAACCGCAGCCCCATCCGACGCTCGACCCCCACCTGGCCGGAAACCACACAGAGGCTTGGATTGATGACCAAGCCTTGGAACATCCGCAAGCGTCGTCGACCCACCAGTGACTGAGCACCCGGAAACCCACCCTTCAAGCCACCACCCACAGCACAACGATCCCCCCGAAGTGGGACCAGAAAAACAAGCCCCAAGGCTTGACAGAAAGCTAGCTCGTGGCTAGAGGAAATCATTGAAGGGAAAAGGAAACCTCCATTATTGAAAGGGAAAACATTGCGAGACGAAAAGGAAACTAAACTACCGGGGGCGGAGGAAGACCGACCTCCTCCCAAGAGGAGGAGTGTCTTCCCCACCCAAAACGTTGATTTGCATGGAAGGCTCCGAGAGAGGGTAATAGAAAGAGAAACTTAAAGAGAAGGTAATAGAAAGAGAAACTTAGAGAGAGGGTAATAGAAAACATTAGCAAATTCCATATTTGGTTGTGTATTTATTGCGGTTGAGGAGAGTACGTTTGGTACGTAATAACTAAGCCATTTCAACTTTTGTTTTGTTTTTTTGAAGAATGTATGTGTATTCAATCAAAAAGGGATTTACAGGACACTAACACTACAAACTAACAACCAAAACGAAACTCATGAAACAATACCCAACTCAAAACACTGACAAAGGATCAATGAGCTCTTCCTACAAGAACCTCCAACCACAACAATACACCCCAAAACAGAACATCACAACCTGCCATCTAAGAGACTATCCAACACATGGAATACATAAAAAACCAAACCAGACAATCGTTAGGTGTTTTGATTGAATTTACTCTGCATCGTCTCCACTTTGAAATCCACCATTCGTCTGACTCTCTCAACGACATCATTCTTGCCCAAACTAAACTCTTTGAAAATCAGATCATTCTTATTCTCATAAGCTGCAACAACATTTATGGTAAAACCAGCCACATTCCTCTCCATTTTGCACTTCCATTTGTGGTTAGTCAACCAAGATTGCAACTCCTTCCAATTCTTAAAGAAACAGGGCAATTTCAGCCTAGCTAGACAAATATTCATGACCTGCATTCTTGGGCAATTGAAGAAAACATGATCTATTGATTCCGCTGCGCTCTTGCACCAGGAGCAATCTCTCAAGCCTCCTCTGTAACTCAATCTATCGTTAGTAGGCAGCTTCCCCTTTACAGCCAGTCAGACACAAACTATGCTTCGGATGCAAGATCGAGTTCCACACAAACTCCGTCCATTTTTTATGAGGCCTAATTTTGATCAAACGCCTCGTACGAGCCTCTCACTGTGAAGTCGTTCTTTGGAAATTTCCGAACCAACATACTATCTCGCCCCAGCTCAACACACTTCAAAGCCGCAACCCTTAATCTTTTCAACTATAGAAATCAACCATTGCAAACAGTTTTTTAAGGATCAGCATTCAATATTTAACTATATAAGAGCATCCCCAACGCTGTCATGCAAAAGGGCCTGTTAGCTAAAAAAGCCCAGCTGTCACCTTTGTTTACAGAATCAGATAAAAATCACTCTCTCCAACGCACCGTTCAAATTATCTATAATTTTGAAGAAGCAGCTACCTGTTCTTCAAATCTACTAGTCTATGTTGCTTCTCTATTTTCATTGGGACTCACTGATTTTCTTTTTTTATGTATTTCATGGGCTATGGATGGTAATGAAGAGGGCGATGTTGGTTGTGTGGGTAGGCAATGTTGCATGGTTGCTGGTGATTTGTGTGGGTGATGTCGAAGGGGTTTTGAGTTTAGATCTTCTTGTTCAAATTCATTTTATCTGGTTTTCGGGTTTTTGAATTTGAATCTTTTCACTTTCGATTTTGTGTTTTTTGAATATTGAACTTTTCAATTTAGGGTTTGATTGTGGTAGCACAAAATAGGCAGGAGTGTAAATAGTAAATTGAAAAGATGAGTACAATAAAATTTATATCATAATTTATAATTATACATAACCATTTACATATCCCCATTGAAGCACAAATTGTTTGCAATCTTTAAAATTATACATAATTAATATAAATGAATATTTTACACAATCAGTTTACATTTTTGCGTTGGGGATGCTCTAAGACTCATAAGTAGACGATTCATTTCATTTGTAGCTAGTGTTCCATGTCGGTAAGCATAGACATTTGTCTAGCTCAAATAATGACATTCCATTTCTATATCAATTAACCTCAGCAGGAGAGGATAGGAAAGAAGCTAAAGCTTGACACACTTGGGGGAGGTTAGATGCATAATCAACAAGGGCAGTATACATATGGAATGCTGAGAAGGGGAGCACTCAAAGATAGAAAAGAAGAAAAAGATTATGATAATTTTCACAACTAGTGGACGAGTGCTACTTATGAATGCCAAGTAAATCAAATGGAGTGTGCTATCCACACGACTCCCACCTACAAATTAAACATTCACCATTAACAGAAACCACACACAAACTTAGTTATCTATTCAATTTAGATAATAATTCATATACTTCAACAGAATAGAACTTAGTTGGCACATACACAAGCAGAACAAAGAAAAAAGAGACTCAATGCAGAAGCTGTGAGAGCTAACCAGTCATGATATCAATATTTTGTGGCATGCCAGTGTTTAATGCAAATTGCTATCTTCTCCGTCTGTATAGCAAGGAAGCACCATTTCTGATAAACAGTCTCCACAAGTAATGTTTTCCTTCAATTACTATAAAAGTAGCAGAATTGCCGTCAGAAATAATTTTTTGCTCTCTTTGTATTCTGCTAATGACATGAAAATGTTAGACAAGACTCGGAAGACAACGTTGGTGCTCTGCTTGTAGCTTATGAGAAAGAAGACCAAGAAATTGATATCACTGAGAACTATTCTCATAGCAAGATCATAGTTTGTAAGGTGTTCCACTAAAATGCGGTAGTCTCTGATCATTCTGTTGCACATAAAGTTGTCTGATAAAATTATACAGGAAACTGACAGAAAATATTGTTTACTTTCTAGACATACCTCTGCTTTTGCTGAGAAAAATAAAAGACAGCATCGCTGTCAGAAGGAGACGTAATAAAATTCAAGCGGCCACCTGTCAATCCTTGGGAGCAGTTCAAAATTAAGTACTTCTCGCAGACTTGATGTCTTTTAAGGAGGCTTTATGTGACATATGAACTTCCATCCCACAGAACAAGGAGAGGTTATCCACATTAGTTCTGAAACTTCCCCTGGATGTATAACACAGAAATATCTCAGTTTATCAGATCACAAATGTGTTAAAATGATTTGTAAATTGAGGAAACAACATGAGGTGTACCTCCAGATTAGTTCATTATAAGGTTCTGTCACCATTTTCTGATGGTTAAAGGATACATTTAGTGCCTCATCCGCTGAAACTTCAGACATTGCGTACCCATTTTACTAAAGTCAATGATATTGGTGTCAGCTGCAACATCTGCATGATTATACCTTACATGTTTCCATGCAGTTCTTTGCCCCTTGTCTATTTCGCTTACAATTAACTCCTCTAGCACTTTGCTGCTCAATCTTGACCTTCTTTAAATAATCTCTCACCTCCAGCGATCCAAATGGGTTTGAATCCATATTCTTCCACAATGTTCCACATATGCTGCTCTCAATCGTTCCACAAGGTGTCAAGACTATACCATGATTGCTTAAATGGGCAACCACACAAAACAAAGGACGTCGAAACACCAAAGTAGAAACAACCACTTATATGAACTTCGGTTTTTCCAAACTGGTCCAAATACTCCAGGAACTGAACAACACAGAGCAATTGCAGTTTTTTAACGTCAGTCGGTCAGTGAAGGTTTATGAGTATTCAAATACCTTAAAATGAGTTCCACAACTGCTGCTTCCATTCCTCATATCGGCTTTGAGTTGTAACAGCATCAAGCAACTTAGGTGGTTCCTGGAGATCAGACAACAAATAAATTTGAAGCTCTATACAAATAAATTTGGATTAAAGCCGCTACATTTGATTGATAAGAAAATGCTACAGGTTCACAACTTCTAACTTGATCATCAGTGTCTGTGTCTTCCAGCTTCTTCTTCCTCTTCTTATCATTCCTCCACTTTTAGTCAAAAGTAACACCTTTAGACATCTCATGCTCTTCCCTAAACCCCTTCACGTAATAAACAACTTGAACAGACGAGAACGGATCAGGGTTAGGGAAGCGACAATGATCGGTATCCAATTTAAGATTAGGGTTTCCAAATGATCCACAATCGACGACGTGAATTTTGGTCTTGCCAAAGCGATCCAAGTACTTGAAGAAGTCAATGACATCGAAGCCCTTACAAGTTTGTACGTAAACTAGAGGCTTGTGCATCGTGAGGTACTGTAGAAAAGAATTCCATGATCGGCGTTTTCGCGACTCGTACACGCTCCGCCGCTCCATATCATCTCCTCCGCAAACACCGCCTCTCACCAATAATTAATTTAACTAATTTTTAATTTAATTTAAACTTTTATCTCATAACAAGCACAAAGTATTAATGATTATATTAATATTTAAATTGATTAAAAATTAATGGAAAGTTTGTCGAAAACTAATTGTTACAAAATAATTATTTATAATATAAAAATAATAATTTCAAAAAAAATGATATTTATATGGCAATGAAATCTAATACAAAAATAATTATTTCTAATTAAAGTAAACTATAATAAATAGTTTAAACAAAAAATTTATAATAAAATATCTGAATCAAGTGGGAAAAACAAAACATTAAATTTAAGATAAAATAAAAAATACCTGCGAGTGGTGTGGTGTGGTTTTTCTCTATATAAACGACACCGCTCCGCTTCATCGCCGCCTCTCGCTCGCTTAGCATTCTCAGCAGCCACCACTCCGACCATTCCGTCGACGCAGGCGCGAATCAACCGGTAAGCAAAGAACCACCTTTTCTTATTTTATAATTAAATTTAATAAATAAATAATATTCATCGAAAATGGCGCTGCAGATCCGGACCACTCGGAATGGTGGGAAGTGTTATCGAATTTGATGAGCAATTCACACCCAACGGTGGGAAGTTTAACGGACACGACATGACGGAGACGCCACAGATCTTGAATTTGGATCTCATTGTTGAACCTGTTCCTCCAATTGCTACAACTGATACTACTAAAGATGTGGATGTTGGTGATGAGAAAAAGATTGTTTTAGGGAGGAATATTCATACTACTAGCTTGGAAGTTACGGAGCCTGATGCGAATGATGAGCTTACTGGTGATAAGGATGCTTATATGGCTAGCGTGCTCGCTAGGTTTCGTAAAACTTTGATGGAACGGACAAAACACCATTTAGGTATTCGTTCATTTTTAGATCCGGTGCTACGTGACTTTGCGATCTGATTTAGATATTATAGATTGTTTAGGATTGTGATATTTATTGATTTGAGAGTTGTGTGACTGATTTGACATTTTGTTGTGGTAGGTTATCCTTATAATTTGGATTTCGACTATGGGGCGCTGGCTCAGTTGCAGCATTTCTCTATTAACAATCTTGGTGATCCATTTATTGAGAGTAATTATGGGGTTCACTCTAGGCAATTTGAGGTTGGTGTTCTGGACTGGTTTGCGCGTCTATGGGAGCTGGAGAAGGATGAGTACTGGGGTTACATCACTAACTGTGGGACTGAAGGGAATCTTCATGGGATTCTAGTCGGGTTAGTAAACTGTCTTTTTTGAAAATTCCTTGCTCAAAATTTTATCTTGGTTTATTTTTTTATTTGGAAGTAGCATCTTAATTGTTTTATTTGAGCAGGAGAGAAGTTCATCCAGATGGGATTCTTTATGCTTCATGTGAAACCCACTATTCCATCTTCAAAGCTTCCAGGATGTACAGGATGGACTGCGTAAAGATTGACACTTTGGTCTCTGGTGAAATTGATTGTGCAGATTTTAAGAAGAAACTTCTTCAGAATAAGGACAAACCTGCAATTGTCAATGTCAACATAGGTCGTGATCTAGTCCTCTCACTTTCGAACTCTGTTGCCGTTGACTTCAAAGTTTAACAATTTTATTTTTTGAAGCAGGCACAACTGTTAAAGGAGCTGTCGATGACCTTGATCTTGTTATACAGACACTTGAAGAATGCGGATTCTCACAAGACCGTTTTTACATTCATTGTGATGGAGCTTTGTTTGGTCTCATGATGCCATTTGTGAAAAAGGTAAGATTTTTCAGAACTACCACATTCTTTCAATCTTTTAATTAAGTTAATTACAGTTGCGCCCCCGTTCTATATCGTGTTCCTCTGGGAATTAACTGTCCACTTTATCAATCGTGTTCCTCTGTTTAGTTTTTTCGACTTTCTTGCTAATCATATTAATCCTTGCTTACAGGCGCCAAAAGTTACATTCAAAAAGCCAATTGGGAGTGTGAGTGTATCTGGCCACAAGTTTGTCGGGTGTCCAATGCCTTGCGGGGTTCAGATCACTAGAATTGAGCACATCAATGCGCTGTCAAGGAATGTCGAATACCTTGCATCAAGGGATGCAACTATAATGGGAAGTAGAAATGGTCATGCTCCAATCTTTTTATGGTACACATTAAACAAAAAGGGCTACAAGGGATTCCAGAAAGAGGTGCAAAAGTGTCTCAGAAATGCTCATTACCTTAAGGACCGTCTTATCGACGCTGGAATTAGTGCAATGCTTAATGAACTTAGTAGCACAGTGGTATTCGAGCGGCCTGCAGATGAGGAGTTTGTTCGACGGTGGCAGCTAGCCTGTCAGGGTAACATTGCACATGTGGTGGTGATGCCAAATGTTACCATTGAGAAGCTTGATGGATTCTTAAATGAATTGATAACACAAAGAGCTGGCTGGTTCGATGCAGGAAAGGCCCAACCATGTGTTGAATCTGATATAGGGAAAGAAAACTGTCTTTGCCCTCAGCATAAGTGATGCAACAAGCTACACTAAATTATGAAAAGCAGCTTGTCATCTGTTTTTGACTCTAGCAAAAGGCGAAGAGCTTGCTTAATGCACCTTGTTGTTTGTTCTTTCTAAGGGAAACTATGCGGTAGGACAAAACATCTTGTTGTTCTCTGGCAAACTTGGCGTTTAGTATTGTGTTTCAGCCAAGGATATTTGTTGTTTGAATACCTGTTTACATTCTGCGCTTCCTTTTGTCATGTTTTCGAATTTGAAGATGCAAACAAATGCTGTTTAATTAATTAAAAAACATTTACTTAAAGAAATTATATATTTCAATTATTTGAAAAGACTAAATATTTAATAAACAAACAAATTTAGACGTGAATCATTTCCATTCATCAACTTCCAAGTCAAGAAAAGAAGCCATTTTCTCAAGACCTGACCAATCCGTCATTGCATCCAAGTCTGTGATCCATTGTCATATTTGAATTATTAGAAAAAATGTTTTCAAAAATCATTTAGGGAATTGATTTTTCGAAGAATAATAATTGTTAGGGATTTTTTTGGAAGAAAAAAATGTGGCTTCAGCTCAAATAACTGTCAATAACAACTCTTGAATTTTATATATAGGAGAGATAATATCGTGATGAAAGAGAATTTTTTGTTTAAATATGGATTAGTATTAGTGCACATCATAAGACGTGCATGTCTATATTATAAATTATTTAAGTATGCAGTATTAATATGAAATAAATTTAAGGAATAATTGATAAATTAAAGCGTATTTTTGAGAATAAATATGTGGCTTCAATTTACTAACCGTCAATAAGACCTTTCCCGGACCTTTCCAGGTCGGATTGAATCAAAACCCGTATGTAGAATAGAAGACAGTTAATAAATGAATAACTCTTGTTTAATACTACTTATATTTGATTAATAAAAGTAATCAGGATTAAATTATAATTATAATGTTTGCAGACAAGTACCTGCTTAGGCTCTGTTTAGCTTGTTAAGAGAAGTGGCATCAGTGATGTTTTTGAGGTTGTCTTAGAAGTCCAAGATTTCTGTTGAAATGTGTTTCACCTGCAAAAAAGACTGATTAGTGATTTGTAAGCACTGAATTCTAAAAGGTTACTTACTATATGCACTTACAGCATTCATGTCCACGCAGAGGCAGAGCCCTTTAAACCAAGCTCAAGCTGTTTTGTCTTTCTCCTTGTACACACTTGCAATGTATATACAGGCTATCAATCATATTTGAGACCAAAAGGTATTTCACACTTACTGGGAAAGAGGACGATACTGGTACCAAGTAATAGTTGAAGCAATGACTGTGTCAATGATTATGAAAGGCCTAAAGTCACTTTCTAGACGGAAATATTTGCATCAGACTTCCCCGACGACTTGACCAATTCAATAGAATGAAGATCACAAGATTGGAATAAAAGGCAAACCTGATGTAAACACGTCTCATGTATGTAACAGCAGTTGCAACAACCCTGATATTGTCGAAAAAGGTATGCCAAACCAGTCGTCAAACTGCTTAATTACTGAGAGGTATCTGCAACTAAATCTACAATGTGTGAGTAAGACTCAGACGGTGTTTGGCAGGAACCGCCATTGCCTAATCAGGATACTGCATGAAAACAACCTTGTCATAAACTAAGTATGTCGGAAACCACGACAAGCCCCTCATTTAGTACTTTTGTAATAAATGTTCTGTTATACTAAATTTTGCAACACGAGATCATCTGAAATCAAGGAGACAAGCCACAGATGCTCAACATCAACATACAATGAGCATCACAGTAATCCTTTACATGAAAATGCATCAGACAACTTGCAACCCTTAAAACTGGTAAACAAGAAAGACCAACAGGCAAGAGCATGATTCAGTAAAGCCCTGGATAATCAGTATATAATCAATATACCATTGAGTTAGAAGGTTCAGCTGCAAGAGGAATTAAATCCTCGAATTGGGAAAAAGGCTGTCACGAGCATGCATCATACATATTACAGAAAAGCTGAAAGGCAAATAGAAACAGAAGCATAACTGTCACCCCATGTTATAACCAATGCAGTATATATATAGTTCTTGATGCTATAACACTGAATTTGAATGCTCAAACACATACTTGAAAAGCTTACCATACTGCACCGCAAACGACAATCCAGCAAACTTGGATGGGAATACCTTTTAGAAGTTTTCAAATCTTTCCAAATAAGTAATGCTCACAAAATCTCTGAACTAAAAACAACCATGCCATATTGCCATTAAAGAGCAGTAGAGCACAAATTACCAAATAGATTTAGTGCCTTAACTTGGTCAATGGATTCACAATCCTCGACGTATGAGTAACTAATTAAAGTCACATTTGAATGAACTACAACCCAGTACACTTGGATGGGTATACTACCAAATTCAAGAACATTTTTGCTCTAGCAAATCAGTTCAAGCGGCATTTTGACAATCAAAAACTTACCATGAAATCTTGAAATTTCCCATCTTTTTCCTAAATTCACTTCCTGTTCTTCTCTTTTTCCTTTTTCTTTCAAAGTTTCAATTTTATGATGGGGCATCTCTCTCCCACTACCAGTTCTCAAGTAAATTTGAAAGGTGGGAATTGTTAAGTGTCAGAGAGAACAATGGAAATATTGATACCCAACATACAGCCAAACTGAAAGGAAAAGATATCAGATCAACCAAATTTATTTTCAACTTCACAGTGACAATGGAATCACCCAGTGCACTGAGAAACGAAAAATGAAATGGAACCTTTCAACTTTTTTTTCAATTTTGCAGAAGCATTACTAGCCCCAATCCCAGCCACATCAAAAAATAACACAAAAGATTTGTAGAATCATCAAACCATTTCCACAATTTCCCAACCTTATTTCAATCAATATATCCCACATTCCACGTCCGACAGAACAATGGAAATATTAATGACTTTATCTACTCGTCAAGAAAATTGATACCCAACACACAGCCAACTCGAAAGAGAAAGATATCAGATAAACCAAATTCAACTTCACAGTACATTGGAACCACCCAGTGCACTGAGAAACAGAAATGTAATGGAATCTTTCAACCTATTTTCAATTTGGCAGAAGCATTATCACCCTCAATCCCAGCCACATCACAAAATATCGACACAAAAGGTTTGTAGAATCATCAAACCATTTCCACAATCTCCCAACCTTATTTCAATCAATATATCCCACATTCCACGTCAGACAGAACAATGATAATATTAATGACTTTATCTACTCGTCAAGAAAATTGATATCCAACACACAGTCAAATTGAAAGGGAAAGATATCAGATCAACCAAATTCATTTTCAACTTCATAGTGACATTGGAACCACCCAGTGCACTACGAAATAAAAAATGTAATGGAATCTTTCAATCTATTTTCAATTTGACAGAATCATTATTATCCCCAATCCCAGCCACATCAAAAAATATCGACATAAAAGGTAAAGAATCATCAAACAATTTCCACAATTTCCCAACGTTATTTCAATCAATATATCCCACATTCCACGTCAGACAAAACAATGAAAATATTAATGACTTTATCTACTCGTCAAGAAAATTGATACCCAACACACAACCAAATTGAAAGGGAAAGATATCAGATCAACCAAATTCATTTTCAACTTCACAGTGACATTGGAACCACCCAGCGCACTGAGAAACGAAAAATGCAATGGAATCTTTCAACCTATTTTCAATTTGGCTGAAGCATTAGTATCCCCAATCCCATCCACTTTAAAAAATATCACACAAAAGGTTTGTAGAATCATCAAACCATTTCCACAATATCCGAACCTTATTTCAATCAATATATCCACACTCGGAAGAAAATTGATACCCAACACATAGCCAAATTGAAAGGAAAAGATATCAGATCAACCAAATTCATTTTTCAACTTCACAGTGACATTGGAAACACCCAGTGCACTGAGAAACGAAAAATGTAATGAGATTTTTCAACCTATTTTCAATTTGGCAGAAGCATTATTAGCCCCAATCCCAGCCACATCATAAAATATCGACACAAAAAGTTTGAAGAATCATCAAACCATTTCCACAATTTCCCAACCATATTTCAATCAAGATATCCCACATTCATTCGACATTTTTAGACAACCTCATCAAGTCATCATAAAGTTTTAACTTGAAAGCAAACAATCCGTCATTTAACATGCCAAAAGTAACATTTTGATAATCTCAAGAGACATTTTAATAATCTCCAACTTCTCATGAAACTTCAAAAATTCACACTTTTCCAAATTCACTTCTTGTTCTTTTTTCTTTCAAGTTTCAATTTTACGATGGGGCATCTATCACACTATTCAGTTATCAAGTAAATTCATAAGGTGGGATACGTTTGACTGTCAGACAGACCAACTGAAATCTTTATGACTTTATCCACTTTTCAAGAACATCGATACCCAATAAATTGCCAAATTGAAAGGGAAGATATTCGATCAATCCATTTTCAACTTCACAGTAACACTGGAACCACCCAATGCACTGAGAAATGAAAATGTGATGGAATCTTTCAACCTGCTTTCAATTTGGCATAAACATTATTACCCACAAATCCCAGCCACAATAAAAAAGATTGTCACAAATGGTCCGTAGAATCATCAAACCATTTCCACAATTTCCCAACATTATATCAGTCAACATATCCCACCTTCCACACTTTTTAGACAACCCCATCATAAAGCTTAAAAACTTAAAAGTTGAAAGTAGACAACCGATCATTCAAGAGTCAAACCACCGCAAAACCCTAATTTCGAAAAAACCCTAATTTCGAAAAACCCAGATTCCGAAAAAGCCCTAATTTTTTCGATCAATTCAACGAGAAATATTGAATCACCAAAGCCACAATCTTTACAACGAAACAGAAAACCAAAATCGATTACCGAGGTTCGACGTTCGTCACCGTCGTCTCTTCCGCTCCCCATATCCCCAAGCTTATGCAACTGTCTGAGAGACGTTACAAAGAATGTATTTATAGAAGCTATTAATTTATGATGTCATAATTAAGCTAATAGTTTTATGACGTGAAACTAACGCTAACAGCTTTTTGATGACGTCATAATTAAGCTAATAATTTTTTGACGTGAAACTAACGCTAACAACTTTTTGATGACGTCATATTTAACATAATAATTTTATGACGTGAAAATAACGGTAACAGTTTTTTATGACGTCATAATTAAGCTAATAATTTATGACGTGAAACTAACGCTAACATCTTTTCGGTGACGTCATCAAACTATTTTTTAGTTTCTAAATTCTTGCAACGGTCAAGTTATTAATGGCTTTGATTGTATTCAAAATTATATAAAATATAATAGTGAATTTTAGAAATTTATTCTCTAAATCTTGATATTTTATTTTAAATGCATTTTATTGTGAATGTATAATTGTTTCTCTTGAAAACCAAAATATAAGAAATTTATATTGAATCAAACATTTAATTTTTTTACTAGTTGTTCAAGAATAGGAAAATCAAAAGAAAATTACAATATTATAATTGCACAATGTTAAGTAATTTACTGACCGATTCATTAATATTTCAATAGATATTTTATTATAAAAAGATTAAATTACGTAACAATTTATATGTGGTCGAGAATGATATTTTGAATAAAAATGAGTTAGAAATTAAACTATGTCGTTATGAATGCACTTGTATAAATATAGCTGTTGAGAGGATTTAATCATACTGGTTGAGTTTTTGAACTGCACTCAATGCATGGAGGCCTGTCTACTCTGCTGTCTTTCTGCGCTTCCTTTTGTCATGTTTTCGAATTTGAAGATGCACTACTGGTGTGCAAATCTAAGCTTCATTTGCAGGTCACTTGAATAGAAACCACAATGCTTCAAATGACATGCAGTTTGTGTTCTACTCAAATACTTTTTTATCTGACAAAAAAACCTGTTTCGATATTTTATCGTGCAGAAGCTGTCTTCTCAGTCGCAAGTTATTTTATTTTGAAGTGAATTGTGAGTACAACAGGATACTTTACTACACCCATATGGGGGGCAAGAAACTTGACCATGTAAATTCTGCTGCAGAAAGGATTGATCTGGCAATGATCTTTAAAGCTACAGTTTTACCTGCACGGGTTTTACATACATATATAACATGTGGCCTACCCTCTGTAACTGATACCCTGAGGATCCCTTTTCCGCCTCACCTGAGTACTTAAGCTCAATTGCTGTAATCCATGAAGCTTGACTGGACTGACCGATTTGGAATCTGTTCGTTGGAATTGGAGTTTGAACGAGGCTGTTGAGTCTGTGGGTGGTGGTTTTGCTGTGGGTGGTGGTTTTGCTGTGTTTGCTGGGAGCCATATAAGTGCGAACTAGTTTGAGAAGAGTACGGAAATGGTGACCTGTTGATGAAGGTATGGCCATTCGATGTTGGGACCTGTCCAGTTTCTATCCTTAGCCTGTAGACCTCGTTCTTTAATGTTTCATTTAAAGCTGCAGTAACAAAAAAGGCTTCATTAAATATAAAGCCTTCATAGTACTGTCTCTTTTATATTCGAATAAATCTCAATGTTCAATGATCTGTTTCACGATTTCCATTTAAAAAATCTGTTGATCCAAATAACAAAAGCAATGACAAATCATACACCGTGGAATTTAAAAAATTATTGGTACCTTCTTTCAGATGAGCTTGCTGCTCCATAGCTTGTAACCGCAATTTGAGTTCTTTATTCTCAGATGTCAATCCGGTTGTGTCTCTCTGGCATTAAGCAAAAAGGTCAAACTGGATTTTATTTCTCAATAAAGCGAAAGGTTAAGCGATGGTTTCGTAGATAATATATTAGATAAACACATTTTTGCGTGTTCAGATTGGTTTCATACAGTCTATTAGATATATGTAAACCAGTGTAAGTATCTTAGAACTAACTGGTGCAAACAATACAAACATATTCAGAAAAGTACTTCTATTCGCATTTTAACCACAGATGCGGGAAGAGCACTCACACAATAATAACATATAAAATCAAGTCCACAAATATTAAAAACAACAAATCTATAAGGTATAAATGTTTACAATCAAGCAATTTAATTTCTTAGATTTTGTTAACATCCCTTTGCTCTATGATACAATAGTTAATAAATAGATGCACAATATAAAGAAGGGGATTAACTTCAATAAGATATCATTTTGAAGCCAAGCTAGATATGGGTTCAAAAAGCTAAATTATGTAGGTTTGATGTCAAAAACGCAGTCGAAACAAAACAACATGATATAAGATCATACAATACAATATCACCAAATAATACCGTAGCCAAAGCTGGATTAGCAGGAATTACAGCTAATTTCCTCGTTTTATAATTCAACCAAACGGCACATAAGTCAGTACTATGACTGGTCTATGAATACTAAACTCCAAATTACAATTCTAACCGAGAATAAAACTCTCGTATTGGCCAAGTATAGTAAACAAGGATTTATATACTGGTTTAATGAAACTGCCGTACAAAGAAAGCACCTACCTGACCACAAATGCATGGCCTAAGTTAAAAGCTACTCTTTCTGATACTCTTCTAATAAAAACATGACATTCCTCAGAAAATTTATGTAGCTCTTATAAGGATTAAGACTTCACTTTATATAACATTATACAACACAAGCACACACCTGCAACAACGTAACTTGAGCAGAAAGAGTCGTCGCTTCAGTCTGTAGTGTTTGGACCTTCCTTTCTAACTCACTAGTGTATCTGATTTTCCTCTCCTTTGAGCGAGCTGCAGATTGTCTGTTTGCTAGAATCCTACATATCCAAACAGATGACACAATAACACGAAAGTGGGAAGAATTAGATCACACAATATTAATAAAAAGACCATAACAAGGCACTAAATCTTTTTAGAAGCAGCTTTTAAACCAAGTATACATTATCTTATGCAGTAGTAACTTGTAACGCAAAAACTCATTTTAGCAATCAAGATGATCTCCTACAAAACTGGCATGAATTAAACTTCAAGCTTTATAATAAAAAACCACATCAATGAAAAACAAAACCTTTTAGCCTTCTTGGGATCAACGAGAGCGAGATGTGCGAGTTTCTCCGGAGCCATAGCCTTCTTAACACCATCAAAACCAGAATCAACATCGAACAGCCCATGAGCAGAACCATCCATGGAGAAGCTATGCCTACGTCTATGACACCACCACCACCAACACCATCATCTGTCACCTTCCCCTCACCTTCCATCATCCCCGGATACGTAACCCCCAGATCATCAAAGAAATCATCATCAACAGACAAACTACGGTAGTGACGTGAATAAGGATTTGGATTAGGGTTGAGCTCAGGAGAAGACGTATGAGGAAGCATAGGTGATGGGGATGAGTCAAAAAGGTCAATTTCAGAGTCGTCGAGGAGGAGAAGATTGTCGTCTGGAAAGTTTAGGTATGATTCGGATTGAGCTCGGATGTGGTTTGACTTGGTGGAGGTGTTGCGAGATGTTGGTTTTGGGGTTATTGACATGCGGGTTATGTCCGGAAAAGGGGTTGTTCCGCTGCTGCTACCGCCGCCGCCGCTGTCTCCGCCGAACATGTCTGAGAAGGGTTTTGATTTTTTCTGATAATCTCAATCGAACTGCCTAAGTAAACGATTAGTCAAACATCTCTATGGCTTCTCACTAGATATTTTTAACTTTTTCTCTAATTTTTTTATTTTGCATTAATTTTGCATAATAATATGTTTTAGCGATTGAATTTGACGATTTTTATTTTATTTTAATTTTAATTAAATTATTATAAGTCATTCAATTCGCATTTTATATGTAATAATATTATTAAAGATTAGTCTAATGACTGTAAAATTTGTATTATAAATCATGTCTTTCGGCTGGAATAATATTTATTCGAGTTTGAGAGTAATTACTTGTTTCTTTCTCATTCCATCAAACTTCCAACTTGTTTTTTAGACATTATCAACATTTTTGGTGACTTGTAACTAGGGATGCTCAAATTGGACCGAGACCGCCAGACCGAACCGAACCGAACCGATTTTGTCGGTTCGGTCCGGACCGAGACCGATTCGGGTCGGTCCACGGTCCTAAAATATTGGGTTTTCGGTCTTCGGTCCGGTTCGGTCCAAACCCGTCGGGTTTGCGGTCCGGACCGACTGGACCGATTAATTTTTTTTTCAAATATACTTATCTTGTTATGTTTATTTTGTGAATTGTTGAAGATGAGGGAATATTTTGTACTTGACAAGCTCATGTTTTGAAGTTGCTTGGACTTGGAGAAAGAACGGTAAAGTTAATAATTACTTTATATAGGTGGTACACTGCAAACTGATTTTGAAAAATATTTCTTTTGTATATTTTGATTGAATTATAAGCGATAAAATGTGGCAAAAAGAGTAAAAAGTTTGTCAAAAGGTGGAAAAACAAAGAACCAAATGTCGAATCTATTTGCAACTTCCAGTAAGGAAATCATGAAATTGCGATTGAAAAATACATTAATTTATTTATGAGTTTAAGAAATAAAATAAACGAAGTGTCGGTCCTTATACGGTCCGGACCGAAACCCGACGGGTTTGGACCGGACCGATGAGCATCGGTCCGAGTCGGTCTTCGGTCCGAACATTCAAAAAAATCGGTCTTTCGGTCCGAACCGACCCGCCAAAAGTCGGTTCGGTCCGGGTCGGTCCGGACCGATGAGCATCCCTACTTGTAACTCCAAAAAGATGGATTAGGAATATATTCCCTTTTATCTAAATGATTGAATGTGAATGTGTTCAAACTAAGAGTTTAATATTTGATTAGTTGTAAAAGTAGGTGGATAAAAAAGCAGGTTAGGGTTTGGGACTTTGGAGGCAGCAGAAAGTTAATCAAATAAGTTGGGGGGTGCTATTAAATGGTTGAAAACTATTAATGATTGGAGTGGTTCATATGTCTTTGTTTCCTTTCAGCTGCATTGCATTTTTAAGCTACGTACTTTCTATTCAACTTTCTGTATAAAAAGTTCACAAAAGATCAAATGGAATTTCTCCTTTCAAAAAGGATGATACTACTAGGAAAAACTGACCTGGACAAGCTCAAAATGGTAAAAAAATCCTAGTGTTCCTGAGTTTGAAAATGCGATGAAGTGGTGTATGTGCCTTTGTTACTGATAGCAGAACATCAAAAGGGTTTTACGAAGAAAATAACCACCAAATAAATACAACAAGAGCACGAACCCTAAGCCATAGCATAAGAGAATAAAAACTGGACACTGCATGAAAAGATCTAAATGTCTAACGGAGAAAATAGATATGAAAGGAAATTTGGACTTCATGAAGAGGGAAGACTCACTGTCTTGTTTGCAGTTGGCAAATGAGGAACAGTTGCATTGTCTGTCCAATTGGTTTCACCCCAGTGCCACAACATGCTTTCCCAATAGCAAAATTCTTCGAAACATTTCTTTAGTCGTGTGTCTTTGATTTTGATTTTCCAATGACCATCTGTGTAGTTTGCTTTCTCAGCCTGCCTTCTATCCCATTCAAGCGCTGCCTTCTGCTTTGACCTAAGCAAACAGAAATTCTGCAAGTTTTGTGGCATTGCATCATGAACCCTCCACCATGTCTTGTGTGCCACATCACTAGCAAACTCTTGTAATATATCAACATTCCAGTTGCAATCATAGTCACGGAAACATAACCAAGGTTTCAAGCCCAAATAATGAAGCACATAAAGAACTGGGGGGTTCGCTCCGAAAAGACTGATTTTCCTCTGTTTCTTTTCTTCTTCATCACCCTCCCAGAAATGCTTCAAGAAGTTCATGTGTTTAGGGATTCGATGCCACCAAGTGAAAATTTCATTCAGATACCCTTGATCTCCACCATTGTAAGACTCAATATCATTTATATGATCCATGAGCAGTTGAAATGTAAAATTGGAAGGCTCGATAACCATCACGCCTGAATTGAATAGAGAGCCATTATTCCCAGTGGCTGTTATTTCTGGCATCTCAAACAAAAAATCAATATTCCGGAGTATGAGCATGTCAGCATCAATGAAGATAATCTTGTCGTAGTCAGTAAGCTGCCAAAGGCGGAACTTGCTATAGTTCCATTCATTGTAAGCATCTTTTTCGGCTTTTGGATTTCTGATTCGTTGAATGGTATGGATTTTCCACCCAGCTGCTTCCAAACCTCCCCTGTGATGATCACTGATGGAATCATCAACGAGTATGACAAGATCACGTGTTGAACCGGACATACGAATACTTTGTGCAGCAGTGATTGCCCCACAAACATAAAAATTTGCAGAATGCAGGATTGTTGCATATGCCTCTCGATGAGGTCTCTCGGAATAGAAATTTTCTGTTAACAGATATCAAGTTAGCTCATCATCTGAAGGAAAAAAACAATATATATATGAAGTTCAATATTAAAGTCTTCTTAAAAAATTATCGCTAAATACTGTCAAATATCAAACCTATGACCCAAAATATCATACATAAAAACAGAAGCTTAGTGATTCCTAAGTAAACTAAATTTGTACAGTTTTGACATCAATACTAACCATTATCTAAAACAACACTCTATAATATGCAAACAGGTAAGTAACAAAAACAACATCTCAAACATAACTCTCATGTCAAAATCATAATTTATGAAACTCCATTTAAGTAACAATATTGATGGCCTTGAGCAGAGTGCCATATACATACACTGATTTTTGAAATTATTCTTTGATTTTTCCACAAAAGTTTGTCGAGTAGGGCTACTAAATAGTTCCCTGAATATTATGCTTATTGAGAGACTAACTGAAAAACAAATCTGAACTGACCTTTGGCTTTCAGTGAAACAGCAAGCTCACATGAACCAACAGGAAGCCGAACCTTTTCCCTTAATATATTGAGGTTCGGTTCATACAACCACACATTTCCTTTTTGCGCAGTTAGTTCCTTCAGAGTAATAAGATTCGGAATCGGAAAACATTCAGTCACATACAATACATGTAACGGATGATATGATTTAGCCATGGCTGCCAGCCTTGCAGCAGCAAGTTGCAAATGCAAACGAGGAACATCTCTTGACCAATTTTTTGACTTGGTACAAGGAAGTTTTACGGCAATCAGATCAATTCTAGGTTTTGAAGGAAATTGAATACTAGGTAGAGATGGGCAAATAGGAATTTTAAAATCTTCTTCCTCATCTATCCATTCAGGATAAAGTGAATCCCATGTAACATTTGTATGGGCATAATCAAGGTGAAGATTGATCAACTCGCCATCTGGCAATACCTGGCTCCATCGATCAAACTCACTATTATCAAAATTTAGTATACCTATTCCCTGGTAGTCACTTCTATCAGCCAACTGTTCAACGACATTGGATACATCATCCCAATCAATAACCAGATTCGAGACATAACGTAAATCCACAGGAGTTTCAGTAGTCCATTTGTCCACAAAAGTTGACCTATTTGAAAAATTATGCATCATATACTACACGGATAACAAATACAGGTCTTACCCCATAACCCACATTGCGGAAGTAGGAGTATATAAATTTTATTAAGAAAAATGAAGGTGCATAGAAAACATACTTGGATCCAAGATCAGGTATATGATGAACATTATATATTGTTGGGAAGTGAAAGAGCGTCAAATACGTTCCACATATGATAATAAGCAGTACAAGCTTCAAGGTAGGTTTTCTGCAGTTTGCGTACTTTTCATAAATGGGACTGTGTGCAAGCCTCTCCACGTCTCTGTGATCTCTATTTCTTTGCGATTTTCTTTTGCTCGTCTCCTCACTAAATTAAAAGATACACATTCTCACAATCAGATAAACCCAAATGCATAACACCACATCAAAGAAAATCAATATTAGGTTTCAAATTTCAGAAACTGACGTGTTGGATCTGCAACAACAACAGACACTAACCTAACAACTGAATGCCAAATCAATGATGATGCAACTTGAAAGGCTTCAAATTTAATTTAAAATTCATTAAGCAAAAGATCAACTCCAAACAAGTGAAGAGAGGATTAGATAGAGTTACTGACAGTGAAGCGGAGAGGCGAAGTCGGGGTTCTACGGGGCCCGGAGATGCTGTTGCTGTTCTCATCTCGATCAAGATCAATGAAGAAGAAGAAACCTCAGCAGATTCTGCCGGAGCGATGATGAGTCGCCGGTGACTTCCAGCTTCCGAGATCCATCGTCAAGTCACAACTTCAACTTCAGCAGCCGACAAACAACTCCAAACGACGACGTTGACTTTGACCGCCTCAATTACTAAATATAATCCATTTCAAATTGATATGACTTTTAAAATATATTTTTACAAAATTCAACCCTTCAATTTAATTAAAAATATAATTACAATCTCGACGATATGAAGAAATAAATTTTGTATGTATTTATTCTGCATGTTCAGGTAATTGTTCTAAAATGCGACATTGCGACAAAAACTGAGAAAAGGAAAGTGTCGGAAAGAATGGCGAGGAAGGAGCTGAAACTGGTTATTTTGCAACTCCTGCAGTGTTAGAACTCACCGAGAATGAGGAGTCCAACCAGCCAGCATCTTTTGCAAGGCCTACGTATTCTGTAAAAATATTTTTAGCATTAGGAACATCCAAAGCCAAGTCTTCAAGAGATTCCGCAACTCGTTCGAATCCTTTAGTCATTTGATACATTGTTATTAGTCCGGAGGAGAAGCATTCTTGAAGCAGACTGTACACTCTGGTGATACTCTTCTTCTCAATAGCCATTACCAAGGCTTTTTTTACCACTTCATGGTGGAAAAATGGCATGCTTAGTTCTTTGATGCAACGACAAGCTTCCCTGACATCCCCTCCTGAGTCGTATTCCTCGAGGAGCTTGCCTATTTTGTCTTTTACATCATCTACAGCCCACCCTGATGCCTTACTGCACCCACCTCCACCCCAACACCTTAGAATTCGTTCACCTGATAGACGAGCTTTTAGTAAGGACTTGGTCATTTGAAGGACTTTGCTACCTACAGATTCTGACCCTGTGCACTGACTTCCTATTTCTTCAAGATGTTGTGGTGCCAAAACCTCGTCAACCACTGCTCTGGCCAAGAACATTGCGAGATCCTCAACAACTATTGGGATATCCAAGGCAATGTCGTCAGCGAATTCAATTAGCATCACAAATCCATTAACCACATCTTCCCAAGGAAAACACAATGATGATAGTAAAACCGAAGCCATTTCTTTTTCCCGGTTTTTTCTGTCCATTGCTAGACTTATCAGTTTCTTTACAAAGATCGAGTTCAACTCAGCGCAGCATTCAGGGTTTTCTTGCTCTAAGCAGCTATTCACCTCAGCTAAATCCCCTGACAAGAAATACTCTTGGATGATTGTCTCAATCTTATGCTTGAAAATTTTGATATCAGCTTCTTGTGGTGAATTTTTGTGTGGCTGCACGGCCATTGATTTTAAAGATGAGGCGGACAACCAACCCTCCGATGCTGCTTTAGATATCAATGACTTCAACGCAGCCTTGGCATTTGGAATGTCAAGAACCAAATCATCTACTGTATCTATCATTCTATCAAAGCCCTTTGTCATCTGGCTTGTATTAATAAACCCTTTGTCAGAGGCTTCTTTTAGGAGATCAAGCAGCTTAGCTTCATGGCGAGGACTTTCCATAGCCTTGATGAGAGCCCGTTTGACGATTTCATGATGGAAAAATGGTACTTTCAAATCTTTAATACACCTACAAGCCTCTTTCTTGTCTCCACTGGAAACATACTCGAGAAGTAGAGTATTTATCTTAGCTTTCACATCATCTACTGACTTAGCCTTGCTTCCTCCCCACCGACGCTCTATTATCTCAGCATGCAACGGTGCTGCAAGATAACCCATTTCTGCCCTTTTCAGGACCTCAAACCCCTTCGATCCTGTTGGTATCGTACTTCCCAGTTTTTTCAAAAATACTGGTGGAACTACCTCATCCACCACAGCTCGAGCTATGAACAATCCAAGAATATCTACCGTGTCAGGTATATCTACTATCAGGTCGTCTGCAGACTCAACCAGTTTAGCGAACCCCTTGAATACTTGGATTGGATCGAGGACATCCGCATAAAGTGTGGAAAGTAAGACAGCAGCCATTTCTTTCTCCTTATCATCCTTGTCCATTGCCATGGAAATTAGCTTCTTTACGAAGTAGAACATGTAGTTCGGCTTCCCTAGCTCCCTCAACTCATTAGCAGTGGAACTAATATCATCTGTTGAAAAATACTCTTCCGCTATTACGGTTACCTTCTTTTTGAACTCATCGAATTCCGTAACAAGTCTCTCTGCAGCTAACTGATCATTTTCCTGCAGGGAATTGTTTTTTTACAGTGATATGTAAATGAATGAACATCCACAAACCAGAAAAGGGAAGAAAAGACCACAGCAATCTTCATTACCTCGCTGCTATCGTAATTTGGATCCTTTTCATCAAGATACGGACTGCCATCGGTTTCTAGTAATCCTCCCCATATCCCTTTCCCACCAGCACCACCTGCAAAACTTATTCGGGCATGAACTTTTTATAAAAATTGAAGAAAATATTGTCCTAATGAACATAGATCGAAATTATTATTTTTCTACCAAGAATTGCAATTAGGTACCTTTCTTTGGTTGTCCGCTTTTGGTAGAGAGT